>JADMLD010000911.1:0-107766 GCA_017589585.1 Phylloscopus whistleri | reverse complement strand
CTCTGGCAGCTGGGAAGGACAAAGACTGTCCCAAATGCAAGGGGCAGGCTGGCCCCAGTCTGTGCTTCCTTGTGCCTTTGCAGCACAGCTCTACCCACAGCTCCAGCCACAGCTGAGACAAGAGAGGAAAGTCCTCAAGAGCAGCAGAATCTGCAGGGGCTGTTGACATTTACCTCTGCTCCTGTGGCAGTGTCGATGGCTCTACAAACATCTCCAAAACTCCTAGAAAGAAAACAGCAGCAAAGAAAGGAGAAGCCATTTAGATCTTGGAGGGAAAGGCAGCCCAGACAGGAGATCTCTGCTGGAAGTGCCTCAAAGCTGCAGCATGCAGGAGGGGTCTGCCAGAAGGCAGATGATGCATTTTCCTCTCAAGTGCATGGGCACTGGGCCTGTTCCTGAAGCACTGGGCTTTACTGCCTCAGCTCAAAAGGCCATTCATCTTGGATGAATGGATTCTTTCATCTTGGATTTCAGTTTCTAAACTGGGCAGTTTTCAGCCTGACCTCCGACTATTTCCTTCAGCAAAGTCTTGGGAAGAAATGTTCCTGAGAACTGTTTATCACTGCTGTGACAGGGGACAGCTTGCTGTTTCTGGCAGTGAAATGGAAGTGTCTTGGACAATGCCTTCTGAGCACACTTCCAAATTCTGTCCAGTACTGAGAGATGGGGCAGCCGAACCCCAGTGTCTGAGGATGTTTGCAGCTTGCCTGGCTTCACACTTGAGAGATATTCCAGCAGCAAATCACCTGCCCCATGGCTGTGTGGAAGGAACTGTGCTTGTACTCACCCTCTGCCAAGTTGTTCCAGTTCAGTGAATTTCCTCTGGGGATTTTCCTTGGTCACCACTTTCCCTGGGGAAACAAAATGCAAGATGCTCACTCGAAAGCACAGATCCCACCAGCCAAGAGATACAAAAGGCAGCCCCACTGCCTGGGGCTCTGACTTCTTTGTGGTCAGCTGCATAACAAAAAGCTGCCAAAGCCCAAGCAGGAGCACTGACAAGCAATGGGAAGAAGGCACAGCCAGACCGAGCCCCCTCCAAGCTGGTGCCCATTCAGGACACAACAGGATTGGCTTTGGGATCAGACACACCCAGGTGCAGATCAATGCCCTTTTTGTCCCAACACCTGCTGGTAGACAGAGAGTCAGCTGGGCTCTGTTCTCAGCCCCCACCAGGTCTTGTCTGAGAGCACAGCACTGGCAGCTGTTCTGGGCAAGGAGCAGATTCAATGACTTGTGCTGCAGAATCACCCAGAGCTTGATGTGTTTCCTAGAGACTGATCTGAGCAGGGCTTGGGCCAATGGGTAGGATTGTAACAGTGATGGGAATGAGTGGGAATCAGGGATGAAAAAGTGCCATGGATCTGAGGAATATCCAGCAGCGGGGCTGGAGGCTGGCTCCTGAGAAATGCCTACAGTGCAGTTTTATCTGATCAGGCCACAGCAATGTGTCTCTTGGACACATCTTTATAAGAACAAAACTGGGATATTAAATACAGATTGTTGTCAAAGCATCTGTTTTTTCATTGGGGGCACAATTAAGACACCTCTTGCTCTCTGTTTCTGCTGTCACCTGATATTCTTTCAAAGGAGTTCTCACTGACAAAAATATAATATTCTCATTAAAAAAGCTGTAGATGTAGTAGTGGTAATAAGAACAGTCATAAAATGACACCAGTAAGACACATGGGGCAGAAGAGCTCCTTCAGGATGCAAAAAAAAACCCAACTCTACCCCAAAAAATCCAGAAAAAACCCAAACTAAAAAAAAAACCACAACCAAAAGACAAAGTGCCCAAATCAATCAATTTCTGTGAAGTCTTTTTGCTCTGATGACGGGTGAGAAGTCAGAAGTCTAAGGAGAATTTTGGAAGCTAACTATTCTATCCAGTTTGGCCACTAGCACACAGGACTTGTCCAGATCATTTGCTAGGTCACAGCCTTATGCTGATGCCAGAACGATCCCTGCTTCTGCCTGGAGCAGATAGGGAAGCTCAGGCCAACCCAAGCACGTCCAAGCTGCCCTCAGAGGCAGCAGGAACAGCCAGAGCACTCTCTTGCTGCCTTGGAGCCCAGCATTTCCTGTGGGGACTCCTCAATGTCCCTGTGACCCCAGGCTGAGGAGGATCATTGGGTGCAGCTCTGCTGACACGTGCACACCATGCACTGTCCCTCAGAGAAGAAAGACACCAGACGTACTCAGGAGCTCCAGGCACTTATCCTCCATCTGCTGTTGCTGAGCAGCAGCTCTGTCAGGGCTGGAGATGAACAAACTGCCCGGGCTCCACTTCTTAGCTTGGGCAGCAAAGGCTCCTTTAGGTGACACTGCTGCTGCTGCTGCTGCAGGTTCAATAGAAGAGCCTGTGTAGAGCTGAGACAAGAAAGGAGTTTGTGTCAGAAAAGTGGCTGCAGAGATGAGCCCCAGATCCCATTGCAAATGCAAGCCCTTAGGAAGATGCTGTCAGCCACATGCAGGGCTGTGCCAGGGGTTGTTCCTGATGTCCACTTCTCAAACTGGATGGGTTAAACCCAAAGGCTGGTTTTACTCCAGTTCATGGCCAGATTCATTTCCCACTTTCTCCAAAATGCATTTTCATGGATTTTCTGAAGGGTGGCTGCCAAAATGACCATTCCACTTTCTCCCAAGGACTCTCTTCCCCCTCCCAGGGCTGCAGACACACTTGCAGGTGCTTGTTCAAATGTTCTACCTCCTCCCACGGAGTCCTCTTTTCCTCCACCATCTTCAGAACGGGCTCAACTGGCAGCACTTCTGCTTGGGACAGTTCCTGTGCCTCACAGGAATCTCCAGGCTCCTCATTGCCAGTCCCTTGCTGGAAATCTTTGCAGGCTGCCAGGCCAGATGTCCACAAGCCCAGCTCAAGTCAAAGAGAACAAAGCAGTCAGAGACCACAGCTTGTCCCTGTCAGCCAAGAGTCATCGACTGTGAGGAAATGGAGAGCACCACTTTGGCAACTGCAGTGGCTATTGCTCTTTCACTCACTTGTTTTTCTAGAGCCTCTGGCTTCTCAAGGAGGAGAAGAATTTTCTCTTCTCTTTCTCTTTGAATTTTCATTCCTTCCTCCAGCCTCTCGTGCATTGCCTTGATCCCAGCCTCAGTTTTCTGCAGCTCTTTCTGCAGCTTCTCACTAAGGTTCTTCTCCATTGCCTTGATCCCAGCCTGAATTTTCTGCAGCTCTGCCTGCAGCTTCTCACCCAACTTCTGTAAAGAAAGAGAGGGAGAAACTCGGATGAGTGGAGTGCCTGCCACTCTTCCACTCACCTGGTTTCGTTGATCGGCCTCTCCTGATGGAGATTCTGGAGATCTTCAGTTCTCCTAAAGTCTTCCGTGTTCCTCTTCCCTGCCATGATGTTCTGTAGACACAAATGCAGAGCAAGTGACTGGGAGCTGCCATCAGGCTCAGCTTTTCCTCTTTCAGCCTCCAAATCACATTCATTCAGCCACTTCTTTCTGCTTCCCCTCCCACCTCTGCTTCCACTGCAACTCTGCCTGCAGAGGCAAAAGAACAACCTGGCAACAAAGGCACCAAAATCCCTGACTTCAAGCAGCAACTCCATGTCCCCAGGCTGTCTCTCAAATGCTCCCAGGTAAGCACACCCAAGAAGCTCAGGGGGACAAACCATCCCAAAGAGCTGGTGTTGTCAGATCAGTATCTTTGGTGCCTGGAGCTACTTGGCAAGTCTGTGCAGGGGGACAGGTGTCTCCAGCCCACAGTGTCCCCTCCATATCCAACAAGGCTGAGCACAGGGTCTTTGACATGCTCCCTCCTCTGCAGACAGGGAGCCTTCATGCTTCAGGCTGGCCCCTCTCAGAATCCCAGCCAGCTGGGGCCTGAACATGACAGGTCAAAGCCCATTGTCCAGGTGTCACTGGCTGAGGGGAATGGCTGGGTCCTGGCAGGACTGCAGCACTCAGCATCCTCAGCCACCAACAGCAAGAGCTGACTGCTCAGAAACTTGCAGCTCTGCCTTGCCCTAAAGACAGCACCCTCCAGAAGTGGCACTTACTGTTCTGGAAAGGTCTGGCTGTGGTGTGACCACAGCTGGAGGATTGTGGTCATTTGGCTCCTCTTGGGCCTCTTCTGCAGGAGCAGAGGGAGCCAGAGGAGAGTCTGCTCTTGGTTCTGTGCTCTGTGGACAGACAGGAGCATGAGACACAGGCCGTTGCCTATCATTTATAACCTTATTTCTATTCAGCTCTACAGCCAGCTCTACTAAGGCACAAATCATCAGCTTTGATAGCAATGGGATTCTGAGTCACTCAGACTCAATTCAAATGGGCTGATTCAAGTGTGCTGCTAATTGCTCTGAAGTAGATATTCCCCCTGGCTACAATGAGGAAGCAACATTCTCTCAGCAAAACTGGGCTTTTAGTTATTTTCAAGCTCTGAAATGGAAAATTAGGAAATAGCCAGGGATGCCTTTGCTCTTGCTGCTGCAGACATGGAAATGGATTTTCTTTCAGCCTACTCAGCTGGCCCTCTACACTCTACTGCCACAGGCCAAGCTCACAGCTCTTAATGCCACAATTCTTAAACAGCAGGAACATGAAATGTTCCTTTCTCACTCACCTCAGTATTGGCACCTCTGAACACGCCTCTCAGGTGACCTGCAGTGAGCAAAGGAAAATGAACCAGATTCTTGGAGAAAACTGGAGACAACCACAGCATTTTTAGAAGGTCTTCCAAGAAGGTCTCCCAGTCTACATTTTCCAAGTTGCCCTGCTTGCCCCAGCAAAGGCAGGAAATGACAGACTCTGCTGCCACAGACTCTCCCATGGAGGGAACACAACCCCTGCAGGTTCCCTTGCAAATGCTGCCCACAGAGCCCTGGCTACAGACACCCCTTTTGAGCTGAACCTGTTGCCAGGAGCTTTACCCAAGTGCCATCCAAATGGTCTTCCTGTTTCTAAAGCAACTCAGTCACTAAGAAAGAGCAGGAAGACATACAAAAGCCAGGTTTGGTTCCAGCCAGGGAAAAGCTCTACTTACGTGCCAGGTGAGTCAAAAAATAACCAGAGTAAGCAAAGCCGTAAACAGAGCAAACTGCAGCAGCGAGTGGCCCAATCATTGTGGCAACTGCTGTGCAAGTTTGCAGACTGCCCTAACACTATCTTCTAACAATATGCTCTAACGCTATGCTCTAACTCTAAGCTCTAACACTATACTCTAACACTAGGCTTTAACACTACGCTCTAACACTATAACACGTGGCTCTAACACTATAACACTACACTCTAACTCTACACTCTAACACTACGCTCTAAGAAAAAACAAGGATCCTGTCAGTGTGCAGCTGCCCACTGACAAAAGCCTCAAGCAGGAGGGTGAGCTCCTGCTCTGAGCAAACCCGAGAGCTGCTCTGCCACCACTGAGGCCGGGCGTGCACCAAGGCAACCTTGTGATGTCAGCACGAGGACATGGCAACCGTGCCCTGACATCACAAAGGAAACGTTCTGCCCTGCTCTGTGAATTCATGCAGATGGACAGACTGATGTTTGTGTAGGCCTAGGCTGCATTTTGACCTCTTTCCCCCCCCTCGGCTGCCTTTTTCACCTCTTGTTTTTCCCCCTGTGCCCTGTGCCCCTGTGTCTCTGTCCCTGTGCTGGCCCGAGCTGGCGGCCGGGCTGGGCAGAGCAGCAGGACATCTAGAAATACACACATCACAAACCTATCTCTAAGTATACAAATATCAATGTACCAATATCAGTTGTCATATGAAACATGAATTCTATAGTTACATCTGTATATTGTATGGTTATGTGTTTACAAAGATTGAAATATGTCTTGAGCTGTATGGTTTGAGAATTCTATTTCTTCAGTACCGGGTCTGGGATTCTTTAGAGAGGGATGCCGATATTTTTGTATTTTTATATGGGTTGTATGGTTGTAGTAATATGTAATGAATGAAATGGTTAAACTTCAATTCCTATTTGTGTATAGTGAGTGGTTGTAGAGGGTTGCAAGAAATTAATTTTTTAACAAGTTTATATTTGAATATATTTACATAGCACAATTGTAACAATAAACTACTTTTATAAGCTTTAATTGATATTTGTATATTTCTTTACTGGCAATGCTGGTGTAGCAATTTAAAATAAATTTCATGTTTAAACCTAAGTAGATTTGTGTGTATTTGTACATTAGTTTGGCAGATGTAACAATCTGCAATCAATTCAATGTTTCCACTACAAGAGGTGTAGATTTGTGCTATCGGGAGCAATGGGCAGATGTAAATGTGATGATGGGGGAGGATTTTGTCCATGGGATTCTCCATCCATGCCCAGCACATCATCCACTTGCACTCCGGCTGGGCAAGGAAAGCCCTGCAGATTTGGGATGGCAGCAGAGCCACCCGTTGGCTGAGAACTCGCTGCCAAGGCCTGCTGAGAAAACTCCGGGACTCCACGGAGCGCACAGCTCCAAGCAGAGCCCCCAGGGAGGACAAATCCACCCCCCATGCCACGGGCAGCTCTTTAGGAAGCGCTCCAAGTGTCCCTCTGAAGGTCATCCTGGAGCCCAGGAGCCACCAGGGATCCTGAGCCAGCTCCACTGCCTGTGGCAGCACTTGGGCAAAGGAGCTGCAGCAAGGGAGAGGCAACAAGGACTGCAACTGCTGCAGGCTGGGGATGCAGGAAGGGCCATGGACACTTGTGCTGAGATGCTCCAGAACCCAGAGGGATGGTGGAGACCTGGGAAGGAACAAGTTCTCACAGCCACTCCAAGGATGGAAGCCCTTGGTGTGAAGTTCCCTGGAGGAACTCCCAGGGCAGTTGCTGCCAGGATCAGCAGCAGCAGAAGGCAGCAGGATCTGCTCCTTTTCCTGGCTCTGTGTGCAGCTCCCAGGCTGTGATGGCCCCTGCTCCCACAGAGCCCTTGCCCATGGAGGCTGCAGGGTCAAAGCAATCCCATTGCCAAGAGAGGCTTGGCAGCTGAAATCCACTGCCCTTGTGTTTTGGGCTTGAATGGCTCCCATGCCAGAGCACAGCAGGAAACCAGGGCTTTGGGAGGCAGAGCCTTTCGAGGGAAAGAGAGATCAGGCACTCACATGCCTGAGACTCCTTCAGCTCTCTGCTTTTGTAGAATGAGAATGAAGCAAGCTGGGCAGAGAGAAGCACAAGCAATCCTTGGAAAAAACATGGTGTCTAACAAGTGCTGTGGGAGAAGAAAAATAGGGAACAACCTTGCCTTGTTTTCCATAGCCTGCATCTCCTGCAGAAGAGACAATGGGATGGACGGGAAGGGAGGGATAACTGTGATAACCCAGTCTGCCTGGCTGTGTACTGACAGACTCTGTAGCAGTCAGCATTGTAGGAAATGCCAGATTGTTATTGAGCATCATGACACGCTGCTGCTTCATTGCAAAACTGCCTCAGCCTGGAGAAAATCAGCTGAATTTATTGTCAGTTGAAGTAGATGTGGTGAGAAACAGTGACACAGATTAAAACAGGTTTTCTAACCTCGTCATCCAGAGGGAATTTTGCGTTGCGTTTTCTTCATTGTATGCACAAACTTTTTGAGTTGTTCTGTATCCTCCAGGGAGGTATCCACTAGTGACCAAAAAATAAAAGGGGGTCATGGCATTCATTCTCTTTTAACACATATTTGCACTAAGCTGTGGCTCAAACTCAGTAAGGCAAAGGAGAGATTTTCTTTAGTCATGCAGTGTGGAATAAATGGTGCAGGAACAGCCACAATACAAGCTGTAAGAACAGCGTGTTCTTGGTCCTAACAGGACAGGGTGTACAAGAAAGCACCACAATCCCAAAGATTCACCTCTTCGGTAAAAGCAGAATGGTTCCTGGTGTAAAACCAGCAGGTGATGGAAATAACAAACGTCCCTGGGCTGGGGCAGAAGCCTGAGAGTCCAAGGCTTGGAAAAAGAGAGCTGGCCAAGGCAGCCCAAGGTGCAGGCAGGCATTTGGCTGGAGGCAAGAGGGAGCTGGTGCTGCCAGCAC
The DNA here is from genome assembly GCA_017589585.1 of Phylloscopus whistleri. NCBI lineage: Eukaryota > Metazoa > Chordata > Aves > Passeriformes > Phylloscopidae > Phylloscopus > Phylloscopus whistleri. The sequence continues at coordinate 99,792 of JADMLD010000911.1, read as the reverse complement.
GGGAAGGGATTGCAGGCAGAGGAGCTGGCTGGCAGCAGGGAGTTTCCACTCACTCCCAGTTGCTCCCAGTAACTTCCAACATGATTCCCTGCTCAGAGCCACTCCAGTTGTCACACACAACACGAAGAAATGACACCCACACGCTGAGATGTCCAGGGCAGAAAAGAGGCAGTTTATTTGCAAACTTCGACATTTCTAGAATTCCAGCAGTGACTGTGGATTGGAGGAAGAAAATCTCCCTCTCCAACCACACTGGGTAACCCAACAGCCCACCAACACCTGAGCAGGCCATGCAGGCTGCCAGCGTGCTGGCTGGCATCAGGCGGGGGGGTCGCTTCCACAGCTGTGGCTCCTGACAGGCACTGAGCCCCATCTTCTCCCCGACCGCTCACCTGAGCAGGGGGAGTTTTTCTTCATAAATTCCGGTAGCCTGCAGCTGCTTCACATCGCCGGCCTTTCTGCCGTGCCTCTTCCCCCGTGCCGTCTCCTCGGCGAGGCTTCCTGCCGGGGCAGCAGGGATGTTTCCAGTCGGCTTTTCCGCTCTTCCTCCATTCCTCTTTCCACTGTCCTGCAGTATTCGAGGAATCCAAGGGTCTGGTCCCTATCTCGGGGGCCACTTGCAGAAGAATCAGGAATGGGCCATCACTCCATGATCAATATGATCAAAGTGAGCCATTTATTGCAATGTGACAGTACCTTTTATACAGTTTTCAGCCTTAATCACGCGTTACGTGCTGCTTTGCAATTGGATATACCCTAAAAGCCCACGTCAGCCTTTTAGCCCGGACTGGTTGATGGCTTTTGCACATCCAGCAGGTTTATGCAGTCCTTCATTTAGCTTCTATCCAATTCTCACACTCTGAAGCTGTTAGCATCCTTTGTTCTTCTTGGGACGTGACTTCTGTCACCTTTTGTTCCTTCTTGTGCGTGGCTGCTCTGCCTTTGAACGGTTACGGGCCTTATTTATCCAGAGAAGCTGGATTGCTCACATGTCCCCATTTCTGGAGGAACCCATCCTCCACACCTCCCCACCACTCCACATAAACGGGAGCGGGGCAAACTGGGAAGCTTTACTGGGAACACTGGGAGCAGTCGGGCGGGGACAGAGTGCCAGCAGGGCTGGGGGGACACACAACCCCCCCAAAATCAGCACGGGGACAGAGCGGGGGGTCCTGGCCGGGCCCGAGGCCACAGGGAGAGGCTGCGGGTGCTGCTGGCTCAGGAGCTCTGTGGGCAGAGAAAAGGGGGTGACACCGGGCTGGGGGACCCTGGGGGGAGCACACACGCTCCGGGGGAGGGGGGACACGACCCCCGGGACCCCCCCTCACCTTCCTGCACAGGTAGAAGCTGAGCCCCAGTGCCGGGAAGATGAAGCCCAACACAAAGCCCCCAATCCCGGTCAGCATCTTGCTGTGGGTGGAGTCCGGCAACAACTCTGGGGGTTCTACAGGGGTTAGGACCCCCCAAAATCTCTCACAGACACCCCAAGCCCCTCCAAGCTCCATCCCAGTCTCCCCCAGCCCACCCAGGATACCCTGAAACCTCCTCCCAATCCCTTCCCAGTGACGTGATGCTGGTGTTCTTCAGCCCAGCCAACTCCCGGCACTGTCGCCAGGAGTGGGCTGCCCCCAGAAAGCCAGGCAATCCGGGGTGCAGCTGTAGGGCACAGTTGCTCTATAGCACAGGTGGCACGCGTCGAGGGCAGGGACAAGGAACAGGGAGAGGCCTTCTGTGTGATTTCCAAAGGTGTTGATTGCCCGGAAGGTCAGGGACAGAAAAAGGCACAGAACCTGGGCTTGCAGGGGCTGATAAGTGGGGGAGGTCTTGGGAGAGGATACAATTTCCAACCAATAAGGGTGACATGGGGGAGGAACATAAGGCGGGGAGTACAATGCACAGAGCAATGAAAGAACACAAGGGGAGGGAACAGTTTAAACCAACCACTGGGGCGTCAAAGGTTGGGGGATTGACAGAGAAGGGTCTGGAAGAAGGGGCAGGGTTAGGGAAGGCTTGACAATTCTGTAGGAGGAGGGAAGGGCAGGTCTAGGGAAGATAGACAACAAGGGCAAAACCAACAATACAGGAGGAAAGGGAACAATCCATTCGGGATAAAATATACTATAACAATACAAAATAGGAGGGGGGCATAAAACTGACCACTAAAACTGAGCTGCAATTGGAAACACAAGTAAAACACACCACAATAACAGATAAAAACCTCTCCAGCTGCTTTCAACACATGAAATAGAACACACATTTTTGGTTGCATAAGCCAAGACACTCATGCTTGCATTTGGGGGTTGCACGCGACTCCTGCTCAGTCTGGGGGTCCCCTCCCGCCTTCCCCTTAATTCAGGCACCTCCTGGCAGCTTTTTCCTGCAAAGAATCCATGAGTTTGGGATTTTTGGGGGACAGTTTTGGAAACAGATAGCTCTGTCTGGCTTTCCCCTCCCTCTTGTGGCCTCTCAGCTGCCCCCAACACCCTGGGGCTGCTGGGATTTCCCTCCTGGGGACAAGGACGTTCATTCCCTTCCAGGAGCCCAATGCCCGGCTGGGGTTTCAGGTCAGGGGCTCCTTGAGCAGCTGCCCCAGAACCTCCGCCAGGGTCTCCCAGCACTGCCACAGCCGCCTGGCCTGGGGTCCCCAAAGCCCTCAGCAAGCCTCAAGTCCCTCCCAGGAACCCTCAACTCCCTCACACCCAGCATCCCCCACAGCCCCTGCAAGTTCCCCCCATGGCACCGGCCATGGCCATGTCCCCACATGTCACTGGCCATGTCCCACCATGGCCTCACCCATGGCTGTCTCCCCATGATGATTCCATCCCTGTCATTGTCCCCCACATCTCCATCTGAGCCCATGCCCCCTGTGTCCCCAGGAATGGCCACGTCCCCCTCCATGTCCAGGTGTCCCCATGTCACTCTCCATGTCTATGTCTCCCATGCCCTCACCCAGGTCTTAGTTCAATGTCCTTATTTTTACCCCAGTGTCAGATTTTTTTAAAGGGATGAAAAGAATTGAAAAGCAAATCAAGGCCAAAAGAAAAGGATTTCTGTGTCCGTACCAGCTGGGGATCCATGTGCTTGGGTGGGAGGGAAGAAACTTTTTTGGAGGGGTTTCCACCCCACTTTCTCCAAAACCTTGATCTTTGTCCCAGATCACCATCTGGCTGCAGAAGACACCCTCAGGAAACAGGAAATCAAAATTGTGGAGTCCCTGAGGTTGGAAAAGACATCCAAGACCATCCAGTATTCCTTGAAGCCCCAGAAGATAGGATTCAACGCAAAAGATTTTCTGGGGTCGAAAGTCAACAAACCTGCTCCGCCCAATGATTTCCCAGTGTCGGTCTGTGTCCTGATGGATGTTCCTGCCCCTGAGTTCATCCAGGTGCCCACAGGGAGCCAGGAAGATGTGGAGCTCCCCCAGCCAGGTGTCTTCTCAACAGGGATCACCAGGACCACGGATCACCAGGGCTCTGCCCAACGGGGGTCACTGGGGATCATCCAACGCTGATCCTCCCATGGGGGATGGAGCTGGAGCAGCGCACGAAGCTCTTCCTGCTCTCAGGGCACTCCCAGGGCTTCCCTTAGTGGCGCCTCTATTGGTGTTTGGTCAAGTCAGAGCTCCTGGAGAAGCTCTTCCCACACTCAGGACACTCGTAGGGCCTCTCCCGGTGTGGATGCGCCGGTGTGGATGCGCCGGTGCCTGATGAGGTGTGAGTTGCGTTTGAAGCCCTTCCCGCAGTCGGGGCAGCGGAAGGGCCTCTCCTCCGTGTGAATCCGCTGATGTCTGAGGAGAGTGGACCTAAAACGGGGAAAGGACCCAAAATGGGGGGAAGAATGACCCAAAATCAAAGGACTAAGGGTGTCATGGGATGTCATGGAGTGTCACAGGGTGTCATGGGATGTCCCTACCTGTGACAGGATGGGTGAAGATGCTCAGGGTCAGGAGCAGCCACGGGAACATCCTGAGGGACAGGGGGACACCCTGCAGAACATGGGGACACCCTGCAGTACAGGGCCTGGGACCTCAGGGACTGTGGCCCCACTGGGGGCGAGGGACAGGGACACAGGGGACAGGGACAGGCACACACAGAGGGGTGATGGAGCCATGGCAGGGGCTGGAGACACACGGAGGGAGGGGACACGATGTCACCAGGATGCTCATCGGGGGACAATGTCACCACAGCTGTTGAGATGCTGCCACCAGGACACCTTTGGTGACACCCACTGCGGGGCCATGTGACCCCACAGGTGATACTGACCCTTGCCCTGTCCCCAGCCCGTCCCCAGGAGTGGTGGGGTCACTTGAGTGCAGTGGCCCTGGGACACCCTGGTGGCTGTCACTCGCTTCCAGGCCACTTGTCCCCAGCTGAACAAGTTCCCTGTCCCACCCTGGTGGGGCTGACTTTCGGTGGGACACCACGGTGGTGACAGTGGGGACGTGGTGGCAGGAACTGCATCAGGCAGGGCTTTGCCATGGCCAAGATGAAGGTGCTGGTGGCACTGTTGTGGCAAAGGTGGTGGCATTGATGCTGCCCCAGTTCATGTCCCCAGTGTCCCCACCCATGCCCATGTTTCCTCATGGCCCCACCCATGGCATTGTCCCCAACATGTCCCCATCCATGCCTTAGTTCAACATCTTTATTTTTAGTCCAATTTCAGGGCTTTCAAAGGGATGAACAGAAACCTTTTCATTTCAAGGCCAAAACAAAAGGATTTACGTGTGCCTGCTGGCAGAGCATCCATGTGCTTGGGTGAGTGGGAAGACCCTTTTTTTGGAGCTGTTTCCACCGCACTGTCTCCAAAACTGTGGGGTTTGACCCGGTCCGTCCCTGTATTCTGTAGAAGATGCCCATGTGCTTGAGACAATTGAAACGATGGATTTATGTTGGAGAAGACCTCCAAGGACATCCAGTGTTGCTTGATGGCATCAGAAAATGCAAAAAGTGAGATTTTTCTGAGGTCAGAAGTGGACAAATCCGCTCTCCACAATGGATGTCTGATGTTGGTTTGTGGATGTGTCCAGGTGCCCACAGGAAGCCAGGAGGATGTGGAGCCCCCAGCCAGGTGTCTTCCCAACATGGATCACCAGCACCACGGATCACCGGGGCTGTGCCCACTGGGGGTCACTGGGGATGATCCAGTGCAGATCCACCCACGGGGGATGGAGCTGGAGCACCACACGAAGCTCTTCCCACACTCGGGGCACTCGCAGGGCTTCCCTTAGTGTTGCCTCTGTTGGTGTTGGGTCAAGTTAGAGCTGTGTCTGAAGCTCTTCCCACACTCAGGACACTTGTAGGGCCTCTCCCCGGTGTGGCTGCTCTAGGGTGTGATGAGGGAGGATCTCCAGCTGAAGCTCTTCTCACATTTTGAGCACTTGTGGGGCTTCTCCCTATCGTGAAGCTGCTCATGGACCTCCAGCTCCGAGCTCCGGCCACCTCCCTGGCCCAGGGTGGGTCTTTCCTCCTCAGATCCCCGTGATCTGCGTTTGCAGCCCCTCCTCGTGTGGGATCTCCGGGGCTTTTCCTCCCCGTTGGATTCCTGCGCTGTGGAGCCGCTCAAAACGGCCTCTTCCACGAGGTTCTGCTGTGGGGATTTGTCCTCTCTGGTGTCCGTGCTCAGCTCCTTGTCTGGGGAGGAAGGACATGGAGAGGATGGGATTTGCCTCTGTGCCAGAGAGAAGGGGAAGGAGATCCCTGGCAGGACGGCGTTGGCAGCGGGGTTGTCCTGCAGCCGGGGGCCAGGCTGGGCTGGGAGATGGAGCAGGAGAGGGGAAAAGGGGCAGCGACTTCCTCCTCACCTGCCTGGGGCTCCAGGGACATCTTCCTCTTCTTCGCGGCCTCTTCCTCCTCCATCAGGCCAAGGTTTGGGAATACGAGATCCTGGTTTGGGTGGGAAAACAAGGGCTGAGCACGTTGGGTTTGATGGTCCCGCTGCCCAAGTGCAGCTGCAAAAGTCAGTGCCCCTTTCAGCCTCGGAGTCCCGGACCCCGCTCATCTCCAGGCTCTGCCCGCCAGTACCGGGCCATCGCCGCGTGGGACCCCGCAAGATCCCTCCAGGGTCATCTCCGGCTCGGCTTTGGAGTCCTGCAAGAGCCAAACATCCTCTGCCCCGAAAAAAACCCAAACCCTTGGAGACCGCCCTCCCCCCCGCGATGGATTTGGGGTGAGCTCCCTCTCCCCGCTCACCTGCGGGTTCCGGGGGAGCGATGCTGCCGGAGCCGGGGGAGATGCGGACTGAGCGGACGAGCGGGGAAACCGCGTGGTGTTGCTGCTCCTCCTCTTCCTCCTCTGTCCCTCCTCTTCCTCCCGCTCCTCCTCCGCTCCCAGCCCGGCCCGGGCGGTGCCGACACCCAAAAGCAGCCGCGCTCTGCCCTGGGGGGTTCCAAAGCGGCCCCGCCCCGCGCGGCACCGGGAGCGATCCTGGGAGCAGCGGGAAGGAATTGGGAGCGCTTTCCCTCCCAGTCTGGCTCTTACTGGGAGCGCTGGGAGTTCCTGGAGAACTCTGCAGTGGGAGGGAGCCCAGGGTGCAGTAGGGGAACAGCTCCTGTCCCTGAGCAGCCGGAAAAGCCCCGGGGCACGAACTGACCATGGCCCCATTCCCTGTCTCCCTGCTCTGCCGGGGTAGGAGGTGGAGCTGGAAGGAGGGAGGCGTGAGGGGAGGCTGATTTGAAGGGTCGTGTTCTACTTCTCATGATCGTGCTCTGAATTTTTGGAGTTTCCTGACAGAAATCTCTCCCCTGTTCCACTCATCGACAGGGGTTTGGGGCAGTTCTCCCTTTTTCAGGGAAATCAAAGTGATGAAGTGATGCTCCTAGTTAGGGCGTAGGAGAAGTGAGGCTTCAGGGCTTCCCGCTGAGTGGGAGGCACCCAGCACGCAGGGCTGGGCCAGGCGGTCCGGGAGGTGCGGAGAACTTTGTTTGTGTTTTGAGCTCAATCCCGGCTGGGGCCCGGGCGCGTCCCAGGGCGGTTCCTGATCTGCGGCTTTGCCCTCAGACAGCCCGGGGGCGGGGCCTGAGAGGCAATGCCGTGTGCAGAGCCCGCCACTCGCCGCCATTGGCTGGATCTGCTGTCACTCCTGGCTCTCTCTGCGCGCTGATTGGGCAGAGCAGAGCGGAAAAAAGCTCGCGTCCCGGCCCCCTGCGCCATTGTTGGCGCGTCTGTGCGGGGCCCGGGAGCGGCGGCAGCGGCCGGAGCCCGGGGAGGCGGCGGCGGAGCTCGGAGGCGGCCCCGGCGCAGGTGGGAGCCGCGCTGGGTTGTGCCGGGGCTCGGGGCTGGCTGCGGGCGGAGGGGGCGGCAGGGGGCTCTGGCTGTGGCTGGGTTGTGCCGTGTCCGCGCCGTGTTCCCCGTGCCCTGAGGGCGCTGCGGGAGCGGCTGCCCGCGGTCTCCTTCCCGCGGGTGCCTGGGCTAATAGATAATCTGATACCATCATAAATGTGAAATGTCGCGTTCCTCGTTTGAGTGGATTGAGTGGTTATTATTTCGAGGACAGCTTGTAATCTAATTATGCAATTCGAATTACAAATGCGTTCTCTGGCACCCGATATGAATTCGTTCGGGTTCCCAGGAGCTGGTCCCTGGTGTTGTAGGATTTGTTCTGGTGGCCGTTTCATCTTTTCCCCATTTTTGAGGCGCTCCCTCCTGCGTGGGGTGTGTCAATTGACCGCTTTTCTCTGATTAAATGGTATATTTTGATTTCCAGCTGATTTCAGTGAACTTGTAGTAGCTAAAAAACACCCAGAGGTCTGATGCACCCTGTATAACATAGACAAAGCCAGCACATGTTAGAGTGGGTAGAAGTATGATCCCCCCCTCCTCCACCACTTTTTTACGTGAAGTTTTCATAACATTCTCCGTTTGATGTTTTCCTTTGCAGTTTAACCCATTTCTGTTGCAGAGTCAGAGATCCTCAGTCTGGGCTCTGCCTTTAGCGATGCAAATTCTGTCTTTGTAAGCAGACAGAGCTTGGGCTGAGGGACAGAGGGAATCAGCCCAATTCCTGCCCCAGGCAAGAAGCCCCTGGTGCATTGTCCACTCTTTTCGCCAGCAGTGTTAATTTGCATTTCTAAAGCTCCGATCCTGGCTGCCTGGAACTGAAGCTTCTCTTCCAGGGCAGTCATCCCCTGACATTAATGTGGCCCCAGCCAAAAGCCGCTTTTAAATTTTTTTTAATCATCTTTTAACTGTTTAGGACTTAAAGGGTCACCCTTAAAGCTCTTCTAGTTTTGCAAAATGCAACCAAAAGGTGAACATTGAAAAACACACACCAAAATTTCGCCATCACTAACAGCCACACACATACATACAGAAAAAACATCCCAAGCCATAAAGATATTTTGCTACTGCTTCTCCTAAGACTAAAAACTGATTCTCACACCACTAGCCCAAACCTAACTGACAAGATAAAAGTAGAATTATTAAGGAAAAACCACTCTAATGGTCTAATCTAGTCCCATCCAGCCCAGGGTGTGAGTCTGGCTGAGCCCCAGAGTGGAATTCTCCCGTTGTCTCCCCAGCCTCTGTGGCGAGTGCAGGCACAGAAAGCACTGAAGCTGCAGCAGTGGCAGCAAGGATTGGCCCGCGGTGCCTGGAGATGCCCAGGGAGGGTGCCCAGGCAGAGCATTCCAGCAGAGGATCTGTGGGCAGGCACAGGGGCTTCCCCCGGGGCTGTGGAGCCCTGGCTGCTGCTCCCTTGCCTTCAGTGCAGGGGCAGTCGCAGCCTCCCATCCTCCTCCTGCAGCCGGGAAGTCCAAATCTCGGGGGCTTCAGAGACCCTGAGCCCAGGGTGAGGGGTCCCCCCGTGTTCAGCTGTGCTGGGGCTGCTTCTGTGCTCAGGGACACTTGGGATGGGCCAGGCCACTTGGCCACCAATGGTGCTTCTTCCCACTCCTCGGGCAGGACCCGATGTCCTGGTTGGATGTTGTGAGCAGCAAAGTCCCAAGGCAGGGTCTGTGCCAGCCGAGCTTCCTGTGGGAGACATTTCACAGGAGACAGGATTATGGCCACAGACTGCTTGAAATATGCATCCCTTATCTGCACCCTGCACGTGGTGGAGAATGACCAGGGTAAGGAATTCCAAACACCAATTCCAAGGGAGAGAATTGAGTATCTGCTTTGAGTCTGGCTCTTATTCTTGCCAAGGCCAATGGCAAAAGCTGTGCCCATGGCATCTTGGTTTCTATCACCAGCTTCCAAAGGTGTTTCTTTATTTCCCCACTCATTCTTTCTACCTGACCTGAGCTCTGCGCGTGCCAGGGGTTGTGGAGGTCCCATTGTGTTCCTAAAGCTGCCATAACCCCCTGAAGGATCTTTCCTGTAAAATGAGTTCCCCATCTGAGACTATTGCTTCCTTGGAATCCCTTCTCTTGGAATTATTTGTTTTAGAAATACCTTTATAAATTATTCAGTGATTGCTGAAGCAGTCAGAATTGGTTTTACCACCCTGTTAGGGGACATGGTGTTAGCAGAAGATAATTAAGACTTCCTGCTCAGGGCATTTCAGTCCCAGGCTCTCACAAGCACACACAGCTCTGCTGGTTGAGCTGACCATGTGGGTGGTAACCTGTGCTTTGCCCGATTCCCTTTCCTAAATAATAGCATGTCTTGTAACTCTTTTCCCTTCTGCTACCCTTGAAGGCCCATCCCTAAACACATTTTCTGCTGACTCTTCACAGCCCCCCTGATCTGTCACTCGTCTGTCTCCTGGACACTCTCGGGTCCTCAGTCAATCCCCGGTGCCGCCGCCACCCAAGGGAGCCGATCACCCAAACTGGGTGAGGCACCTTCAGCTCCACTCACTGCCCAACGCCCCGGGCAGTGGAAGGAATTCCAAATCAGCCCCAAGGTGTGTGGAAAAATTCCCCTCACCAGAGGTTTGTGTCCACAGAGAAGGCAGAGGAGTCCTGTACAAGTCATTTCATTCATAAAAAGAGGGAGAGGCCATGGGACATTTCCCACGGGGTCTCTCCAGTTGTTGGAGGACGCAGCCTCCTTTTCATCCTCATTTTCCTGGCTGCATCTCCCTCTCCCTTTCCCCAATGCCTGAAGTACTTGAGATGTACAGACTTCCCAATGCACCTCCCACATACCCCCCTTAATATGCACCCCACTTCTGTCTGGGTAGAGATATTCACAGCTCTGTTAAGTCTTTGTTTTTCTTTTCCAAGTTCCTGAATTGAGCAGGACCTTGGCTGTGTGGTCAGTTAATAACATTTTCTGGAACTGAGGGCTTCTTCTGTCCCTTCCTTCTGTCCAAGTGCCTGGTCCTATCTCCAAGCAGATTCCCAGCATCTGTTTGTAAAGACACTTTCCTCCTCTTCTTTCCCTGGGGGTTCCCCGTTTGCAGGGCATCCTTATGGTTTAGAAGAGGTTTTGGCTGAATATTTGGTCACTTTTTGATCTGATGCCTTTATGTTTGGAGGACTTTTTGGGATGAATCTTGGTGTTTTGGAGGTTCTTACAGACACAAGGTGCCCAATGATTTCCTGAGATGATCTTGGGCAAGGAGGAACCCACAGCCTAAGGCGCTCTCCTCTTGTTTTTTCCCCAAACCAGGATTTGTCATTCCCAAGAAGTGTCTGGATGGAGGAGGAGGAAAAGCCCCGGAGATCCCACAGGAGGAGGGGCTGCAAACCCAGCCCAGGGAGCTGCGAGGAGGAAAGACCCCCCCTGTGCCAGGAGGGTGGCTGGAGATCCAGCCGGAGCTCAGAGCTGGAGGAGAAGCCTGATGGAGGGGAGAAGCCCCACAAGTGCTTGGAATGTGGGAAGGGTTTCAGGTACAGGTCTGACCTGCTCCAGCACCAGGTGATCCACACTGGGGCACGGCCCTATGAGTGTGGGGAGTGTGGGATGAGCTTCAGCCGGAGCTCCCACCTGATCCGGCACAAGAGGATCCATACCGGGAAAAAGCCCTACGAGTGTGGGGAGTGTGGGATGAGCTTCAGACGGAGCTCCCACCTGGCACTACCCCAGAGGATCCACAGTGGGGAAAAGCCCTATGAGTGTGGGAAATGTGGGAAGAGCTTCAGCCAGAAGGGCAATCTTAGGCAACACCAGATGATCCACACTGGGGAAAAGCCCTACAAGTGTGGGGAATATAGAAAGAGCTTCAGAGGAAGCCACGAACTGATCCAGCACCAGGTGATCCACACTGGGGAACAGCCCTACACCTGCTTGGTATGTGGGAAGAGCTTTGGACGCAGCTCCAGCCTGAGAAAACACCAGCGCATCCACACTGGGGAGAGGCCCTATGAGTGTCCTGAGTGTGGGAAGAGGTTTCAGACCAGCTCCCATCTCCTCGTCCATCAGCAGATTCACAGAGAGTTGAGGCCCTTCCGCTGCCCCGACTGCGGGAAGGGCTTCAAACGCAACTCACACCTCACTGTCCACCGGCGCATCCACACCGGGGAGAGGCCCTACGAGTGTCCTGAGTGTGGGAAGAGCTTCTCTGTGAGCTCTCACTTGACCCAACACAAGCAGAGGCACCACTAAGGGAAGCCCTGGGAGTGCCCTGAGAGCGGGAAGAGCTTCGTGCGCTGCTCCAGCTCCATCCCCCATGGGAGGATCGGCGTTGGATGATCCCCAGTGACCCCGTTGGGCAGAGCCCTGGTGATCCATGGTCCTGGTGATCCCTGTTGGGAAGACACCTGGCTGGGGGGGCTCCACATCTTCCTGTCTCCCTGTGGGCACCTGGATGAATGCAGGGGCAGGAACATCTATCAGGACACAGACCAACACTGGAATTCCTTGAGCAAAGTGGATTTGTTGACTTCCAACCCCAGAAAATCTTTAGTGTTCAATCCTATCTTCTGGGGCATCAAGGAATACTGGATGGTCTTGGAGGTCTTTTCCACCCTCAGGGATTCCACAATTTTGATTTTCTATTGTCCGAGTGTAGCAGAATTTCTTAGAGAACGTGGGCATGAGATATTTTTGGATGAGATTTGAACTACCCCAAACTGGGCCTCAGTTTCAGGCCTGTCTGGAGGTAGACAGACCTGTGGCGTAGTTGTAAATTCATCTTAAGGTGTGTTTAAGTGTTAGATAGCATAGTTATAGTGTGGTTGTGGTGCCTTCCTTAAGGGCCAAGTTATTTGCATTCTTTTCTACACTGAATACCAATTAGAAAACACTTGTAACTGTAAACTATTTGAAACTGTATTTAACCCCCCTGACCGGAAGAATAAACGGAGAATGCATGATCTAACCAAATTGGTCGTATGTGTGTTGCTCCTGTCCAGCTTCCCATTTTAAATAAGAGTTCCCTGGTTTCACCCGAGGGCGTCTTCCACACTCAGATGGGGCAAAGACGAAGATTTTGGAGACACTGGTGCAGAAACCCCTCCAATAAAGGTTCTTCTCTCCCACCCAAGCACGTGGATCCTCAGCTGGCACAGACACAGGAATCCTTTCCTTTTGGCCTTGATTTGCTTTTCATTTCTCTTCAACCCTTGAAAAAAATCCAACACTGGGGTAAAAATAAGGACATTGAACTAAGACCTGGGTGAGGACATAGACATGGGGAGTGACGTGGGGACACATGGACATGGAGGGGGATGTGGCCATTCATGGGCCATTCACGGGGACACGGGCTCAGATGGAGATGTGGGGGACAATGACAGGGATGGAATCATCGTGGGGAGACAGCCATGGGTGAGGCCATGGTGGGACATGGCCAGTGACATGTGGGGACATGGCCATGGCCGGTGCCATGGAGGGAACTTGCAGGGGCTGTGGGAGATGCTGGTTTTGAGGGAGTTGAGGGTTCCTGGGAGGGACTTGGGGCTTGCTGAGGGCTTTGGGGACCCCAGGCCCAGCGGCTCCGGATGTGCTGGGAGACCCTGGCGGAGGTTCTGGGGCAGCTGCTCAAGCAGCCCCTGACCTGAAGCCCCAGCCAGGCATTGGGCTCCTGGAAGGGAATGAACGTCCTTGTCCCCAGGAGGGAAATCCCAGCAGCCCCAGGGTGTTGGGGCAGCTGAGAGGCCACAAGAGGGAGGGGAAAGCCAGACAGAGCTATCCCTCTCCAAAACTGCCCCCCAAAAATCCAAAACTCATGGATTCTTTGCAGGAAAAAGCTTCCAGGAGATGCCTGAATTAAGGGAAAGGAGGGATGAGACCCCCTGACTGAGCAGGAGGGGCCTGGAACCCCCAAACCCACGCATGGGTGCCTTGGGTTATGCAACCAAAAATGTGTATTCCGTTTCATGTGTTGAAAGCAGCTGGGGAGATGTTTATCTGTTGTTGTGGTGTATTTTTATTGTGTTTCCAATTGCAGCTCAGGTTTAATAGTCAGTTTTATACACCACCCGTATTTTGTATTGTTATATTTTATCCCTAATGGATTGTTCCTTTCCCCCTGTATTGTTGGTTTTGCCCTGGTTGTCTGTCTTCCCTAGACCTGCCCTTCCCTCCTCCTACAGAATTGTCAATCCTTCCCTAACCCTGCCCCTTCTTCCAGACCCTTCCCTGTCAATCCCCCAACCTTCGACGCCCCAGTGGTTGGTTTAAACTGTTCCCTCCCCTTGTGTTCTTTCATTGCTCTGTGCATTGTACTCCCCGCCTTATGTTCCTCCCCCATGTCACCCTTATTGGTTGGAAATTGTATCCTCTCCCAAGACCTCCCCCACTTGTAAGCCCCTGCAAGCCCAGGTTCTGTGCCTTTTTCTGTCCCTGACCGTCGGGGCAATAAACACCTTTGGAAATCACACAGAAGGCCTCTCCCTGTTCCTTGTCCCTGCCCTCGACGCGTGCCACCTGTGCTATAGAGCAACTGTGCCCTACAGCTGCAGCCCAGATTGCCTGGCTTTCTGGGGGCAGCCCACTCCTGGCGCCGGTGCCGGGAGCTGGCTGGGCTGAAGAACACCGGCATGGCGTCATATTCCCATATCTTTGCCTGAGAGCCCCTGAATTTTCTAAATGACAATAATTTGGAGGGAGGGAGTTTACATTCTCCATTGCAATGGAGGCTCCAGCTTTCCCTGGCACACACCCGTCTTTCAAACTAACACCATTCTCTGAGTTAGTTACAATGTAAAATTTTGTTATTATATAAAAGTTAGCTATAATAGTTATACTATAAAAGCATTTCAGCATTGTGCTGTCTCTATTTTAATATTTTTCTAAGGCCTACGATATAAAATCTATTTATTACACTGCCGTTTCTGTCGGCTATGCAGTGCACACACAAACTTGTAGAGTGTGTTATACCAAAAAGCAGCTGAAAGGAATTATAACTTGTATCAAAATCATTGTGATCAATAACAATGTGCAAAAGCCGATACATGAATGCTAAAGCCAATATTGTATTGTCATTGATATTGTCATTGATATTGTCATTTATAACCCCTTCTCCTTCAGGCACCGAGCGGGCTCACTCACCCCCTGCCCCCACATCCCTGCGTGTCCCCAAGAGTCCCTGAGTATCCCTGAGTGTCTCCAGTGACATCACCCCAGGAATTCCCATCAGGATTTGGGACAGTTTCAATGAAAATCTCCAGAAAATTCCCAAATTTGTCTCAAACACCGTGCAGGGAGAGGGGAGGGGACAAGTGACACCAGCGATGATCCCAATGATGTCATCACCCCAATGATGTCACAGTGGTGACATCACTGTCCCCCCAGCAGCCTCGGGATGTCCCTGATGGCTCTTTGGCACCGCTCGGCCACCGCACGGTGAGCGGGGCCACCAGGGCCACCGGAGCCAGCAGAGGGACTCAAGAGGAGGGTGCAGATGTCCCCAAGTGTCCCCAGCAGGTGACACATGGCCAGGCAGGCGCTGGCCTCCCACAGCCGCTCGGCCCCGGCCACCGCGAGTTTCAAGTCCTTGAGGACATCGTGAGTCACCTCCCTTGTCCCATCCAGGGCGGCCTCGATGTCCCCGAGCCGGCGCAGCAGCTCCCAGGGGAACAGGGTGGCTTTGTCACATGCGGCCACCAAGCGCCCCAGCTGCTCCAGGGCCACCTCTGGCCACTGCACACCCCTGGTGTCTGCGCCCTCCCAGAGCTCCTGGAGCCGGTGGCCTCCCCAGCCAGCCGGTCCCAGCTCTCCCTGAGCGCGGCCACCGAGTCTTGGCCGGCTCTGGCCGCAGCTCTCATTTCAGCACGGGCCTGGGTGCCCTGTGGGTTGGCCTTGAGGGTGGCCAGGGCCTGGCCCAGGGAGATGACATCGCGCTGGACCAGGGGGGTGTCACTGCAGTGGCGCAGGGTGCAACGAAGGGTCCAGGGGAATGTCTTCAGGGCTGCGTGCAGGGAGCTTGAGGACATGTCCTGCAGCAGGTCCCCATGTGGCCCAGTCACAGTGGCCACCAGCTCACCCAGGGTGGTCACCACGTCCACCAGCGCCTTCAGCACCTGGGGAGGGGACAGGGGAGGTGGCAGGGACCTCGTGGCACTTGTGGCCTCCTGGGGTGGCCCCTGTGCCCTCCCGGGGTGCCCTTTGTTCCCTCCCTGGAGGGCTCAGCTCTCCCCTCTCTACCTGTGTCACCTCCTCGTCCCCTCTGCCACCCCCTGCCACTGCCTGCTGTCCCCTCTGCCACCCTCGGTCCTCTCCACCCCTCTGTCACCTCCCTGCTTTCCACCACGCTCTCCTGTCCCCTTTGGGGCCCCTGTCCCCTCCTGCCAACCCCCTGTTCCCTGTGTCCCCCCGTCTCCTCCCCCACCCCGCGCCGAGATTGTCGCACCTCTCGACCCTCCATGGCCGCTGGGAACACTCCGAGGGGGATCATGCCTGGGTGACACTTGAGGAACAGCCGGGTCCGGGTGCGGCCCCTCAGCCCCCGCGCCCGCCGCTGTCACCGCCGGGGCACAGCAAGAGGGGACAGGCAGCGTGTGCAGGCACCGCACGGCCCCAGAGCAGGGGAGGGGACAGGGACAGGGCACAGGGCACAGGGCACAGGGACAGGCACAGGCACAGGGCACAGGGACAGGCACAGGGCACAGGGCACAGGGCACAGGGACAGGCACAGGGACAGGGCACAGGCACAGGGACAGGCACAGGCACAGGCACAGGGACAGGGACAGGGACAGGCACAGGGCACAGGGCACAGGGCACGGAGCACAGGCACAGGCACAGGGCACAGGGCACAGGGCACAGGGACAGGCACAGGGCACAGGGCACAGGCACAGGGCACAGGGCACAGGGACAGGGCACAGGGACAGGGACAGGCACAGGACAGGCACAGGGCACAGGGCACAGGGCACAGGGCACAGGGCACAGGGCACAGGGACAGGGACAGGCACAGGGCACAGGGCACAGGCACAGGCACAGGCACAGGGCACAGGGCACAGGGCACAGGGCACAGGGCACAGGCACAGGCACAGGGCACAGGGACAGGCACAGGGCACACGGCACAGGCACAGGCACAGGGCACAGGGCACAGGGCACAGGGCACAGGGCACAGGGCACAGGCACAGGGACAGGGACAGGCACAGGGCACACGGCACAGGCACAGGGCACAGGCAGCGTGTGCAGGCACTGCACCGCCCCAGAGCAGAAGCCGGGGCAGAGCTCTCTGCCTCCCATGGCCAGAGCAGAGATTGATGTTCCAGGAACTCTCTTGTTTGGTTCCAACCTCTGACTTCTCTGCGGGACATCCCGTAGTTCACATCCATTTATTTTATTTCTTCTCCACCCAGGTCCCACCCTGTCGTTCCACACTCCCTGGTAAATCAATAAATTCTTCTCTGGTGCTCTGGTTTCTGTCACTGTTATCTTATCACCAACCCACAGATGTGAGAAACAACAGAATTGTTTTACACCATTCTCTGCGTTGGTTATAATATAAAAGTTACTTAGAATAGTTACACTATAAAAGCGTTTCAGCATTACACAGTCCCTATTTTATTATTTTGCTGAGGCCTATGATATAAAATCAATTTATTACACTGTCGGCTATGCAGTGCACACATAAACTGATAGATTGTGTTATACCAAAAAGCAGCTGAAAGGAATTATAAATTGTATTGTATCAAAATCGCTGTGATCAATAATGATGTGCAAAAGCCAATACATGAATGTAAAAGCCAATATTGTATTGTCATTGATATTGTCATCGATATTGTCATTTATATTGTCATTTAACTCCCTCTTCTGCAGGCACCAAGGGGGCTCATTAGCCCCCTGCCCCCGCATCCCTGCATGTCCCCAAGTGTCCCTGAGTGCCCCCAAGTGTCACCAGTGACGTCACCCTGGGAATTCCCATCAGGGTTTGGGACAGTTTCAATGAAAATTTCATGAAAATTCCCCAAATTTGTCTCAAATCCCACATGGTGAGGGGTAGGGGACAAGTGACACCAGCAATGTCCCCAGTGATGTCATCACAGCCCCAGTGATGTCACAGCAGTGACATCACTGTCCCCCCAGTAGCCTCGGGATGTCCTCCATGGCTCTTCGGCACCACGAGGCCACCACGAGGCCACAGGAGCCACCAGAGCCACTGGGACCATGAGGATGGTTCACGAGGAGCCTGTGGATGTCCCCAAGTGCCCCCAGCAGGTGACGTGGTCAGGCGGGCACTGGCCTCCCACAGCCGCTCGGCCTCAGCCACCATGGCCACCAAGGCCTCAGGGACATGGGTGGACGCCCTCCGTTTTCTTCTCCATGGCGGCCTCGATGCCCTCGAGCTGGCGGAACAGCTCTATGGGGAGCGCTCTGGCTCTCTGACACGTGTGCCCCAAGTGCCACAGCAGCCTTCAGGCCACCTTCTCCTGCCATCCCCTCCTGGGGGCCGCCCCCGCCTGCCTGGTGGCCGCCACGGCCTCTTCCCTGGCCTCGGTGGCCGCTGCCACTTGGGCATCGTGCTCGGCCACTGCCGAGGCCGGGGCCACCTGTGGCTGCTGGGCCGCAGCCACCAGGTTGTCCCCAGCTGTCCCCTGGCCAGCAGCCTGGCCCTGCAGGTCCCTGGGCCGCGCAGTGGCAGTGGCCTTGGCGGTGGCCTTGGCGGTGGCCTCCCAGGCTTCAGGGAGCTCCTCGGCCCCCCAAACCAGCCCAAACCAGCTCTGCCCAAGCATAAGCACCGACTCCTGCCAGGCTCCGAACGCAGCTGTCACATTGGCCCAGGTGGCCTCCGGGGTTGTCCCGGGGGCGGCCAGGGCCTGGCCCAGGGAGGTGACATTGTGGTGCTCCAGGTAGGTGACATCGCGGTGGCACAGAGTGTTACGGAGGCTCCAGTTGAATCTTCTCAGGCGTGAGAACAGGGACCTTGGGAACACGATCGGCTGCCCGCTCCAGCTCACCCAGGGTGGCCACCGTGATCACCAGCACCTCCAGCACCTGGGAAGGGGACCGCTGGGGAGGAGACAGGGGAGGTGACAGGGACCTTGTGGCACTTGTGGCCTCCCGGGGTGGCCCCTGTGCCCTCCTGGCGTTCCCTTAGTCCCCTCCCTGGAGAGCTCAGGTGTCCTTTCTGTCCTTTTGTCAGCCCCTTGTCCCCTAGGCCACCCCCCTGCCACCCCCCGCTGCCCCCACCTCACCGCCACCCTCGGTCCCCTCCACCCCTCTGTCACCTCCCCCCTTTCTCCCACACCTTCCTGTCCCCTTTGTGACCCCCTGTCCCCTCTGCCACCCCCCCGTGCCCCCTGTCCCCTTCCGCCCCCCCGCGCCGGGATTGTCGCACCTGTCGAGTGCTCATGGCTGCTGAGGACACTCTGGGGACACTCCGGGGACACTCTGGGGACACTCTGGGGACACTCCGGGGTCGAACAGGACCCGGTGACAGTGGCAGACACGCGGGGATGTGGCGCGGCCGAAGGAACCAGGAAGAGGAAACAGAGGCGGCTCCCCGCCCCCCACGCCTGCGGGGCCACCGGGGGATCCCCAATGTCCCCCTGAGTGTCCCCAGTGTCCCCGACTGTCCCCAATGCCCCCTCGAGTGTCCCCAACGGGACCCCGATGTCCTGCCATGCTCCCAAGGCCCAAGTGTCCCCCCCGATGTCCTGTTGGGGGCACTGGGGACACACTGGGGTCCTCTTGGGGACACTGCGGGGACATCGTGGTGTTATAAATGCATATTATAAAGTTGGCTTTTCACAAGTATTAAAATGAATGCTAAATGTAAAAGGCAGAAATTTGCACTGTATTTCCTTTTTAAACTCTTAGAAATGTGATGAATGTGTACTTTCTTTTTGAGTTGTAAAACCTTTCTGTAAAACCAGTCAAACCAGTTGACCGAACTGAATCAAACCCTCACCAGGAGGATTTGGGGAGAGGATCTTCCTGCATTCCTGAGCTAACTAGATCAAGATATCGGTGAACAAAAAGCTACAAGAAGGAATTTATTGATCTCCTGGTATCAGAAAGAGAAGACATGAAATGGCTACCGGGGCCAAGAAGAACTTTATCTAATAAAATGTTAATTTGGTGGAACATCTGAACTCAAAAGAATGTTTGAAAAATGCATATGTAAAAGGTTAATCCTTAAAAGAAAGGAATCTGAAGGGGTGGGTGTGCTTTTCTGGTGAAGGCATCCCAGCTGGAACCTTGCTTTTCGGTCTCCTAATTGCATATTTTTAATTTTTTAATTAAACTTATAAATTCTTCTAAGAAAGTGAACGTCATTTTTCACACCAGTATGGATCAGTATGAAGCAGTATAGAGCGGCATAAACAAGTACGGACCAGTATAGACCAGTATGGACCAGTATGGACCAGTACAGACCAGTACAGACCAGTTTGGATGAGTTGGGCTCTGGGCCGGGCACAGGCTGCCCGTGGGGCTGATGGTGCTGTGTGAGGCTGTGTGTGAGTAAAAACCAATATAAAACCAGTATAAACCAGGCTGGAGCAGTATGGACCAGTATGGCCCAGTATAGAGTGGTATAAAGCAGTTCAGACCAGTATAGACCAGTATGGATATATACAGACCAGTAGAGACTTCTCCCTGCCCTGACCAGTACAGACCAGCAGGGACAGAGTGGTTTTGGTGGCTCCTGGCACCCAGGCAGGGCCAGCCCAGCCCCGGGGTTTCTGAGGGTCTTGTGGGCATCCCCCGTGTGCGGGACATCCCCGCTGGAGGAGGGTGTCCCCCCGTGGGGCAGCCCCAGCCCTCGGGCAGCGCTCAGCCAAGCAGAGAACACCCTCAGCTGGGGCCTCATTTTTTGTGCACCCCTGAGCCCCTGGAAATCTCTATCCCAATTTTGGGTCAACCTGAGCTCCTGTCTATCTGGGACCCCATTTTTGGAGCTGTATTGGGATTGCAGCGCCTGGTTTTGGTAGCAGGGGGTGTTCAGGGCTGGCTTTTGAGAGAAGCTGCCAGAAGCTTCCTCCGTGTCCAGCAGAGCCAACCCGTGGTGCCTCCAAAGACTGAGGTGCCGCATGCTGAGATCCACGGGGATGCAGAGATCCCCCCAGAGCCCCTGGAGGAGCCCATGGCAGAGCAGGGCAATGCCTGACAGGAGGCTGTGACCCCGGGGGACACCTGCGGGCAGAGGGGCCCCCGCTGGAGCAGCCTGTCCTTGAGGGGCTGAGCCTGTGGCAGAGTGACCCACGCTGCAGCAGCTTGAGGGGGGCTGTTCCCCAGGGGATGGGCTGAGCTTGAAGGAGTTCCTGGAGAACTCTGCTGTGGGAGGGAGCCCAGGGTGCAGCAGGGGAACAGCTCCTGTCCCTGAGCAGCCGGAAAAGCCCCGGGGCACGAACTGACCATGGCCCCATTCCCTGTCTCCCTGCTCTGCCGGGGGAGGAGGTGGAGCTGGAAGGAGGGAGGCGTCAGGGGGAGGCTGATTTCAAGGGTCTCATTTACTTCTCATTAGCGTGGTCTGAAATTTTGGAGTTTTCTGGCAGAAATCTCTCCCCTCATCCACTCATCGACAGGAGTTTGGGGCAGTTTTCCCTTTTTCGGGGAAATCAAAGTGATGAACTGATGCTCCTAGTTAGGGGGTAGGAGAAGTGAGGCTTCAGAGCTTCCCGCTGAGTGGGAGGCACCCAGCACGCAGGGCTGGGCCAGGCGGTCCGGGAGGTGCGGAGAACTTTGTTTGTGTTTTGAGCTCAATCCCGGCTGGGGCCCGGGCGCGTCCCAGGGCGGTTCCTGATCTGCGGCTTTGCCCTCAGACAGCCCGGGGGCGGGGCCTGAGAGGCTGTGCCGTGTGCAGAGCCCGCCACTCGCCGCGATTGGCTGGTTCTGCCGTCACTCCTGGCTCTCGCTGCGCGCTCATTGGGCAGAGCAGAGCGGGGACAAGCCCGCATCCCGGCCCCCTGCGCCATTGTCGGAGCGTCTGTGCGGGCCCGGGAGCGGCGGCAGCGGCCGGAGCCCGGGGAGGCGGCGGCGGAGCTCGGAGGCGGCCCCGGCGCAGGTGGGAGCCGCGCTGGGTTGTGCCGGGGCTCGGGGCTGGCTGCGGACGGAGGGGGCGGCAGGGGGCTCTGGCTGTGGCTCGGTTGTGCCGTGTCCGCGCCGTGTTCCCCGTGCCCTGAGGGCGCTGCGGGAGCGGCTGCCCGCGGTCTCCTTCCCGCGGGTGCCTGGGCAGGAGCCGGTGCCGGAGCAGCGCTGGCTCGTCCCGGTTCCTGTGGGTAGGACGGAGGCGGCTGCGCTGTCCCCGGGCCTGAGCGGTGCCCGAAGGAGACAGAGGAGTCCTGTAAAAGTGACTTTGTTGATGAAGAAAGGGAGAGGCCATGCGGCATTTGCCATGCGGTCTCTCCGATTGTTGTAGTCCGCGGCCTCCTTTTTATCCTGATTTTCCCTTCCGCATCTCCCTCTTTGCCCGCTGGCGAAGGTGCTTGGAAAGTTCAGACTTCCCGATCCGCCTGCTGCATGTCCTCGTTAATATGCACCCCCCTTTTGTATAACATCCGATATTCCTGGCTCTGTTCAGTCTTTGTTCTTCTTCTCCGTGTTCAGGAATTCAGCAGGATCTTGGCTGAGCAGCAGTCCGTGTCATGAGTAACATTTTCTGAAACTGCTGGTTTCTCCCGTTCCTTCCTTATCTCCAAGTCCCTGGCCCTATCTCCAAGCAGATTCACTCACTGACTCTGTTTTTTCTTCCTGGGTCCTCTTTGGTTTTGGGATTATTCTCAGTCACCTCATTCCCTGTGCTTTTGTAGCCGTTTCAGTTATGCCATTGGAATGATCACTGGGTTCTCTGGCTCCTGATATGAATTTGTTGGGATTCCCAGGGGCTGGTCCGTGGTGTTGTGGGATTTGTTCTGGTGGCTGTTCATCTTTTCCCCATTTTTGGGTGCTCCCTCCAGCCAGGGCTGCATCAATTTGTCTCCTTTTTCTAATTTAATCATCACATCCTTGGATTCCCAGCTGATTTCTCTGAACCTGTGGTAGTAGAACCCCCCCAGTGGTCTGATGCTCCCTGTGTGACACAGACAGTGACAGCACATGTTGGAGTGGGGAGAGGGATGATTCCCCCCACTGATTTTAGTGAAGCTTTCCCAACATTCTCCATTTGCTGTTTCCCTTTGCAGCTGAACCAATTTCTGTTGCAGAGTCAGAGATCCTCACTCTGGGCTCTGCCCTTGGCTGTGTCAATTCCATCTGTGCAAGCAGGCAGAGCTTGGGCTGAGGGACAGGGGGAATCAGCCCAATTCCTGCCCCAGGCAAGAAGCCCCTGGTGCATTGTCCACACTTTTCCCCAGCAGTGTTAATTTGCATTTCTAAAGCTCCTCTCCTGGCTGCCTGGGAGGAAGCTTCTCTTCCAGAGCAGCCATGGAATGACTCACATGTGGCCTCACCACAATCTGCATTTTTTCTTTTTTTTTTTTTCCTTAAAAATATTCTATTAACTGTTAAAGTGTCACCTTTCAAGCTCTTCTAGTTTTGCAAAATGCAGCCTAAAGGTGAACTTTGAAAAATCCATGTACCAAAATTTTGCGATTACTAAGTGCCACACACAAACATACACAAAAACATTCCAAAGCAATCAAGGTTTTTCTACTTCTTCTCCTAAGACTACAAATTGATTCTCACACCCCTGGTCCAAACCTAACTGACAATCTAGAAGTTGGATTATTACAAAAATTATTCAAATGGTAATCTTGTCACTAAAACTGTGGGAAAAACAAAAACTCTCCAACAATATCTTTAGTGTTAGAGAGTCAAGGCATTACTTGATTCTGGCCAGGATGGGCAACAGAAATCATTTCATCCACACATAGCCCGGTGTGCAGAGAAAATCATTCCATGACATGGGAGTTTTACTGGATTTTTCCTAAACTTTTTACAGTCTGAACCCGTAGAAATCCATTGGTTTGATGTTCATTGCTTCCAAGATGCTGAGTTCTCAGGATTTGGTTTCCTGTTGGACCCGGATTTCTTTGCCTCTGTTGTTAATTAGGTCTGCACTCCTGGATTTCCTTCTCAGCCTTTTCCAGACCAGGTGTCTGCAGCTCTTCCAGGGGCAGTGTCTGGGGTGGGTGTTGGTTGCTGTTTGCTGATGGTGGTTGATGTTTTGTTGATGGTCGTTCTCCCTGTGGGGATCTTTTGGGCTCTTCCCAGTCTGGTGAGATGTTAAACTCATCTCTGTTGAGTGGTGTGACATCCCTTAAAAGAAAACCTTAAACATTCCTTTCCCCAGGGCAAAGGCAAACGAGCCTGAGTGGAGAAATAAAATAAAAAACTATTTTAAAGTCGGTCTAATTTCCAACCATCTAAACCCACCCAGCCCAGTGTGTGAGTCTGCCTGAGTCCCAGAGTGGAATTCTCCCGTTGTCTCCCCAGCCCCTGTGGCAGTGCAGGCACAGAAAGCACTGAAGCTGCAGCAGTGGCAGCAAGGATTGGCCCGCAGTGCCTGGAGATGCCCAGGGAGGGTGCCCAGGCAGAGCATTCCAGCAGAGGATCTGTGGGCAGGCACAGGGGCTTCCCCCGGGGCTGTGGAGCCCTGGCTGCTGCTCCCTTGCCTTCAGTGCAGGGGCAGACGCAGCCTCCCATCCTCCTCCTGCAGCCGGGAAGTCCAAATCTCGGGGGCTTCAGAGACCCTGAGCCCAGGGTGAGGGGTCCCCCCGTGTTCAGCTGTGCTGGGACTGCTTCTGTGCTCAGGGACACTTGGGATGGGCCAGGCCACTTGGCCACCAGTGGTGCTTCTTCCCACTCCTTGGGCAGGACCCGATGTCCTGGTTGGATGTTGTGAGCAGCAAAGTCCCAAGGCAGGGTCTGTGCCAGCCGAGCTTCCTGTGGGAGAGATTTCACAGGAGACAGGATTCTGGCCACAGACTGCTTGAAATATGCATCCCTTATCTGCACCCTGCATGTGGTGGAGAATGACCAGGGTAAGGAATTCAGAACACCAATTCCAAGGGAGAGAATTGAGTATCTGCTTTGAGTCTGGCTCTTATTCTTGCCAAAGCCAATGGCAAAAGCAGTACCCATGGCATCTTGGTTTCTGTCACCAGCTTCCAAAGGTGTTTCTTTATTTCCCCATTCATTCTTTCTACCTGACCTGAGCTCTGCGCGTGCCAGGGGTTGTGGAGGTCCCATTGTGTTCCTAAAGCTGCCATAACCCCCTGAAGGATCTTTCCTGTAAAATGAGTTCCCCATCTGGGACTAATGCTTCCACAATCCCTTCTCTTGGAATTATTTGTTTTAGAAATAGCTTAATAAGTTATTCAGTGATTGCTGAAGCAGTCAGAATTGGTTTTACCACCCTGTTAGGTGACACGGTGTTGGCAGAAGATAATTAAGCCTTCCTGCTCAGGGCATTTCAGTTCCAGGCTCTCACAAGCACACACAGCTCTGCTGGTTAAGCTGACCATGTGGGTGGTAACCTGTGCTTTGCCCGATTCCCTTTCCTAAATAACAGCATGTCTTGTAACTCTTTTCCCTTCTGCTACCCTTGAAGGCCCATCCCTAAACACATTTTCTGCTGGCTTCACAGCTCCCCCTGATCTGTCACTTCTCTGTCCCCTGGACACTCTCGGGTCCCCAGTCAATCCCCGGTGCCGCCGCCACCCAAGGGAGCTGATCACCCAAACTGGGTGAGGCACCTTCAGCTCCACTCACTGCCCGCCGACCCGGGCGGTGGAAGGAATTCCAGACCAGCCCCAGGGTGTGTGGAAAAATTCCCATCACCAGAGGTTTGTGTCCACAGAGAAGGCAGAGGAGTCCTGTACAAGTCATTTCATTCATAAAAAGAGGGAGAGGCCATGGGACATTTCCCGTGGGGTCTCTCCAGTTGTTGGAGGACGCAGCCTCCTTTTCATCCTAATTTTCCTGGCATCATCTCCCTCTCCCTTTCCCCATTGGCTGAAGAACTTGAGAGGTACAGACTTCCCAATGCACCTCCCACATACCTCCTTAATATGCACCCCACTTCTGTCTAGGCAGGGATATTCACAGCTCTGTTCAGTTTTTGTTCTTCTTCTCGAAGTTCCTGAATTGAGCAGGACCTTGGCTGAGCAGCAGTCTGTGTGGTCAGTTAATAACATTTTCTGGAACTGAGGGCTTCTTCTGTCCCTTCCTTGTGTCCAAGTGCCTGGCCCTATCTCCAAGCAGATTCCCAGCATCTGTTTGTAAAGACACTTTCCTCTTCTTCCTTCCCTGGGGGTCCCCCATTTGTGGGACATCCTTATGATT
This sequence comes from Phylloscopus whistleri, assembly GCA_017589585.1. Lineage (NCBI taxonomy): Eukaryota > Metazoa > Chordata > Aves > Passeriformes > Phylloscopidae > Phylloscopus > Phylloscopus whistleri. The sequence goes on along the minus strand of JADMLD010000911.1, from coordinate 74,293 downwards.
TAGAAGAGGTTTTGGCTGAGTCTGGACATTTGGTGAGTTTTTGATCTGTGTCTTGATGTTTGGAGGACTTTTGGGCTGAATCTTTGTATTTTGGAGGTTCTTACAGACACAAGGTGCCCAATGATTTCCTGAGATGAGCTTGGGCAAGGAGGAACCCCCAGCCTAAGACGCTCTCCTCTTGTTTTCTCCCCAAACCAGGATTTGTCATTCCCAAGGAGTGTCCGGATGGAGGAGGAGGAAAAGCCCCAGAGCTCCCGCAGGAGGAGGGGCTGCAAACCCAGCCCAGGGAGCTGCGAGGAGGAAAGACCCCCCCTGTGCCAGGAGGGTGGCTGGAGATCCAGCCAGAGCTCAGAGCTGGAGGAGAAGCCTCATGGAGGGGAGAAGCCCCACAAGTGTGGGGAATGTGGCAAGGGTTTCAGCTACAGGTCCCACCTGATCCGGCACCAGGTGATCCACACTGGGGAACGGCCCTATGAGTGTGGGGAATGTGGGAAGAGCTTCAGTTACAGCTCCAGTCTGATCCAGCACAGGAGGATCCACACCAGGGAACGGCCCTTTAAGTGTGGGGAATGTGGGAACAGCTTCAGCTACAGCTCTGGCCTGAGGAAACACCAGAAGGTCCACACTGGGGAAAAGCCCTATGAGTGTGGGGAATGTGGGAAGAGCTTCACCCAGAAGGACATCCTGGTGCAACACCAGAGGATCCACACTGGGGAACAGCCTTATGAGTGTGGAGAATGTGGGATGAGCTTCAGCCTGAAGGGCAATCTTAGGCAACACCAGAGGATCCACACTGGGGCACGGCCCTATGAGTGTGGGCAATGTGGGAAGAGCTTCAGGTACAGCTCTGTCCTGAGGAAACACCAGAGGATCCACACTGGGGAAAAGCCCTACGAGTGTGGGGAATGTGGGAAGAGCTTCATCCTGAGATTCCAGCTGAAGGAACACCAGAGGATCCACACTGGGGAAAAGCCCTACAAGTGTGGGGAATGTGGGAAGAGCTTCAGAGAAAGCTCAGCCCTGATCTGGCACCAGGTGATCCACACTGGGGAAGGGCTTTACACCTGCTTGGAATGTGGGAAGAGCTTTGGATGGAGCTCCAGCCTGAAAAACCACCAGAGTATCCACACCAGGGAGAGGCCCTACAAGTGTCCCAAGTGTGGGAAGAGGTTTAAGACCAGCACCACTCTCCTCGTGCACCAGCGGATTCACACGGATGAGCTGCCCTTCCGCTGCCCCGACTGCGGGAAGGGCTTCAAGCAAAACTCCAACCTCAGTGTCCATCGGCGGATCCACACCGGGGAGAGGCCCTACAAGTGTCCTGAATGTGGGAAGAGCTTCTCAGACAGGCGTAACTTGATCAAACACCAACAGAGGTGCCACTAAGGGAAGCCCTGGGAGTGCCCCGAGAGCAGGAAGAGCTTCGTGCGCTGCTCCAGCTCCATCCCCCGTGGGAGGATCAGCACTGGATGATCCCCAGTGACCCCCATTGGGCAGAGCCCTGGTGATCTTTGTTGGGAAGACACCTGGCTGGAGGGGCTCCACATCTTCCTGGCTCCCCATGGGCACCTGGAGGAACCCAGGGGAAGGAACATCCATTGGGACGCAGACCGACATTGCGAATTCCTTAAGGAGAGCAGATTTGTTTGGGCTGCTGTTGAGTGGAAAGACGTTGCCACCAGAGTAGAGAAACTACTTGTAAAAGTTCGTCATGTAGACGCCCATGTTCCCAAGAGTCGGGCTAATGAGGAGCACCGAAACAACAAGCAGGTAGATCAGGCTGCAAAAATAGGAGTATCAAAGATAGACTTAGATTGGCAACACAAGGGAGAGTTGTTCCTAGCTCGGTGGGCCCATGATGCCTCAGGTCATCAGGGCAGAGATGCCACCTATAAGTGGGCACGGGACCAAGGGGTGGATCTAACCATGGACAGCATTTCACAAGTTACCCATGACTGTGAGACTTGTGCTGCCCTGAAACAGGCGAAGAGGATGAAGTCCCTATGGTACAGTAGACAGTGGTGCAAATATAGGTATAGGGAGGCCTGGCAAATTGACTACATCACCCTGCCCCAAACCCGCCAAAGCAAGCGCTACATGCTGACCATAGTGGAAGCCACTACTGGATGGCTGGAGACCTATCCTGTGCCTCATGCACATAATATAGTTCATAAATATAGTTCATAAATACATGAACTGTATTTAACCCCCGATACCGGAAGAATAAACGGAGAACGCATGATTCAGCCACACTGGTTTTTGTTCTGGGTTGCTCGGTCCAGCTTCCCACTTTTAATTAAGAGTTCCCTGGTTTCACTACCTGGCCCCGGGGCTGCTGGCATTTGTGCTCCCTCAGGTTCATCTCCCCACACCAACACCATGGGGGTGCTCAGGCCTGCTCTGGGCAGTGCAAGCAGGGGCTCCTGAGGCAGTGCTGCCGTGTCTGTGCCTGCAAGGCTGCGGCAGCTGTGTGAGCTGGGGGAGAGGCCAGGGCTGCAGAGGGGGGATGGTGTTGGCAGGTGCATGAGGAGGCTGTGGGACTCTGCCCTGGGGTGTCCAGCGCAGTGGGGATGGATCAGGCCCTGCTCTGCTGCTCCTTGCCGTGTGCCCCAGGGCCCTTGCAGAGCCCCAGCCGTGCTGTTTGCCCCCAGCCTGCCCACGGCCAGCCTGGGGCTGCTGGCGGGGCTTTTCTCTGCTGAGCATTGGCCTGGGCAATGTGTTCTGGAGAGAGCCTGGGCAAGGAGCCTGGAGCCCCCAGGCCCTGGGCTGAGGCCTCAGCGCTGCTGTGCCAGCAGTGCCCATGGGCTGTCCCTGCTGCAGCCCCGGCACTGCCACCCCCAGCCCTGTGCCCGGCCCCGAGAGCACTCAGGCCCTACAGCAACACCAGGGCCAGGAGGGCAGCGGGGCAGGGCCACGGCAGCAGCACTGGCAGCACCAAGTGCTGCTGCTGCTGGGCACAGCTGCTGTGCCAGCACTGATCTGCCCCCAGCTCTGCACACAGACATTGCTGCTGCAGCTGCAGAGAAGGGATCCAAAGGGGCATCTCTGCAGAAAACTTGGCTGGGAGATCCTTGAGTTCCTTTAAAGCCACCAAGAGCTCAGCCCCTCATTGACACAGTCTGTGGCCACAGGGAAAGCAGAGACAAACAAAATGAAAAATGACATACACAATAGCATTTCTTTGTGGGCAAGATTAAAAAAGTAAAACCAAGAGAAAAATACCCCAAAAATGAAACCAACAATAATTATCAAAGATGGCTTTTATTCAAAGTGATTTGCAGAATTTGGCCAGCAGTTTAATGTTCCTGATGCCATCCAGTCATCAGTCTCCACACTGCAGCCTTGAGCTCCTGGTTCCTCAGGCTGTAGATGAGGGGGTTCAGGGCTGGAGGCACCACCGAGTACAGAACTGACAGGGACAGATCCAGGGATGAGGAAGAGATTGAGGGGGGCTTCAGGTTGGCAAACATGCCAGTGCTGATGAACAGAGAGACCACAGCCAGGTGAGGGAGGCAGGTGGAAAAGGCTTTGTGCTGTCCCTGCTCCGAGGGGATCCTCAGCACAGCCCTGAAGATCTGCACATAGGAAAAAACAATGAACATAAAACAACCAAGTCCTAAACAGATGGAAAACAGAAGAAGCCCAAGTTCCCTGAGTTTGGAGTGTGAGCAGGAGAGCTTGAGGATGTGTGGGATTTCACAGAAGAACTGGCCCAGGGCATTGCCATGGCACAGGGGCAGGGAAAATGTATTGGCTGTGTGCATGAGAGCATTGAGAAAGGCACTGGCCCAGGCAGCTGCTGCCATGTGGGCACAAGCTCTGCTGCCCAGGAGGGTCCCATAGTGCAGGGGTTTGCAGATGGACACGTAGCGGTCGTAGCACATGATGGTCAGCAGGAAATACTCTGCTGAGATGAAGAACAGAAAGAAAAAGAGCTGAGCAGCACATCCTGTGTAGGAGATGTTCGTGGTGTCCCAGAGGGAATTGTGCATGGCTTTGGGGACAGTGGTGCAGATGGAGCCCAGGTCGGTGAGGGCCAGGTTGAGCAGGAAGAAGAACATGGGGCTGTGCAGGTGGTGGCCGCAGGCTATGGTGCTGATGATGAGGCCGTTGCCCAGGAGGGCAGCCAGGGAGATGCCCAGGAAGAGGCAGAAGTGCAGGAGCTGCAGCTGCCGCCTGTCTGCCAATGCCAGCAGGAGGAAGTGGCTGATGGAGCTGCTGTTGGACATTTCCTCACTCTGGGCATTGTGGACTGCTATAAGAAGACATTGACAAGGTGAGACCAACTTCTTTGAGTCAATCTTATGCTATTTATTTGCAGTCACCTGAAAATTACTTCTCTTCCTGTGAGGGAACTTTGTAAACGTTTTTCATTTAAGGTTTATGCTGCTGCTGAATTGCTGCCTCATCCTGAGCATTGCTCTCAGCCTGGACAACAGAGAGCCCAGAGGGAAAACAGGGCTCCCTGTGCCCCAGTGCAGTGAGATCTATGTGCTGGTCCCCACGTAACTGCCCTTTGCTCATTACACTTCCCTCTATTTCAGGGTGATCACACTTAAAACTTTCTTGAAAAATAAAGTGGACTATCTGAAAGCTGCAATTTAAAAATGAATTTCCCTAAACTCCTCTCTCCTGTTTTTTCCTGTGTTGCCGGAAAGGAAGGGTTGGTCAGGCTCTGTGCTGCCTGGAGTTGTGCCTGCTGGAAGTTGTTTCTCTTTATCCAAGCCTTGTCCCTGCCAGTGCTCCCAGAGCCCAGCCCAGCCCTGGGGGCTCAGCTCTGCCCTGCACACCCCTCCCAGCTCAGGGCACTGCCCAGGGGCATCTCCCTGGCAGCAGGGCCTAAAGGGCAGCTCAGACAAACAGAGAGGCTGCAAGCCAAGGCGCTGCTGGTGCTGTCTGTAGGTAGAGGAGGGTGAGGAGGCTCTTTCTGAGGGAAATCTGAGGCAGATCTGCTGATCCCCAGGGTGACAGTGCAGGAGTCTCAGTGACACAGACAAAGCTGACAGCCCCTTTCCCTTTCCTTTCTGAGAAAGCTGAGAGCAGCCCCTGGCCATGCAGCAGCATCTCCACAGCAGGAGGAATCTGCCCTGGTGGGGGCCACTCCTTCCACCTCCAGCTTCTCCCCACAGTCCATGGGAGCTCCCAGGCAGGCTGAGAGCTGCCCCTGGCAGGTGGCAGATCCCCTGGCCTGGCCAAGAGCCCTCAGGGCTGCAGGAGCTGTTCTGCAGGACAGCCCTGGGCACCCCTGGCTGCAGCCTGAGCTTCAGCCCCTGCAGCCATCCCTGGCAGCAGCCCCAGCTTCAGCCCCTGCAGCTGTCCCTGGCAGCAGGAGCCGTCCTGCCCTGTCCCTCTGACGGTGCCCAGGGCAGCCCCGGCCTGGAGCACATCCTCCCTCAAAGCAGAAAGGGCAGCAGAGCCATCCTTACAGTCACCTCAGTCCTGTCCTGGGTCAGCTTTAGGAGATCCCTGCAGCCAGAGACTGACTGTGCCAGAAGTGGTGAAGATGTCTCCAGAAGGAAGCTCAGAATTTTCAAAAGTTGTGAAGATTTCTAAATGAAGAAGCTCAGTATTTTCAAAAGCTATGAAGATTTCTAAAGGAAGAAGCTCAGAATTTTCAAAAGTTGTGAAGATTTCTCCATGAATAAGCTGAGAATTGTCCTTCCAGTTTTTTTAAGCCTCTGTCTGCTTCACTCCTCTCAGGTACCTGCAGGCAGTGCCCTCAGCCCTGCTGGGCTGGGAGTGGAGCTGCTCCTCAGGAGAAATGGCCTTTTAAAGCTCTTCTTGATTGCCAGGATACTGATGCAACTCAGCAGCACAGACACAGCACAAGGACTTTAATTAATCTCTTGGGACTTTGTTGCTGTTTACATCAGACTCAGTCCCTCAGAATGTGCTCAGGAAACTTCTCAGCAACTCCAAGTCAGATTCAAAGTCCAAACTTGCTTTAACTTTTAATGGGTCTCACTGAGGGACAGAATCGAGAAAGTGTCCCCAGGTGCCAGTGTGAGCAGAACCCTGCAGGCAGTGAGGACAGGTGGGCACAAACAAGAGAAAGGTGTCTCTGATGCTGAGCAAACCTGGATGTGTTTCAGGAATGCAAAGGGCCAAGGCCTGAGCCCCAGCCCCTGCCAAGGCACATCCTGTCCCTCCCTCCTTGCTCAGGGCTCTTCCCAGCCACTGGGATGTGGGGATGTGCAATGCCAAGGGCAGCACCATGGGGCGGCCCCTGCCAGGCTGCTGAGCAGGCACAAGGAGGCCATGAGGCCCCAGGCCTGCAAGGGTCACTTGTCCCCTCCTCCTGGCTCAGGCCCAGGGCCAGCAGCCATGGCCAAAGTGCTGCAGGCCAAAGTTGGCTCTGTCAGGGCCTTGCAGCTGCTGCCCATTCCTGTGCCCTGTGCAGCCCAGGCTGTCCTATGGTGTCCATGCCCTGTGCCTCTGTCCCTGCTGGCTGTCGTCACCCCCGGCTGCCCCACCTGGCTGGGCCCTTCCTTTGCTGACAGCTCTGCGTCCTGCCTGCCTCTGCCTGGGCACACAGAGTCTTGGCCTTGAGACCAAAAGGGTTCATTCCATTTTCACCCTGCCTGTGAACTTCTAGCACAGGAACAAGGCATGCAGTGCCTGCTTTCCCAGCAAGGGCAGTTGTAAGACAAGAAGACGACATCTGGCTCAAGGGTGCAATGAAAACAAGGAGTGAATCTGGGAATTTGGGGTGGGTTTTATGGAAATGTGTAAATTGTAATATGCATTCAGTGACTGTACATAAGCAATACACTGGTACAATTACATTTCCAGGTAATGTCAGGAGTTATCCCATGGCTAACCTGAGGCCTGAATAAGTGATGCCCTCTTTAACACCAAATTAGTGTTAAGGAGTCTTATTCTGATATTTCAGGGATTTGGTGACAGCGGAGGCTCATGGAACCAAGGAGTCAGCTGTGACACCTTGGAACCTCATGTAACCAAAATCCTTTCTGACACAGCAGGGCCACATGGAACCAATGGTCCATTGTGATACCGCAGATCCAAGGAGACCATTGGGAAACTCTGGAACCTCATGGAATCCAAAGTACAATGTGACAGAGAAAGTTTTCATGGAATCAATAGTCTATTGTGACACAGCAAGGCCTTGTTTGAGCAAGGCAACCATTGTTGATAGTACAGAAACTCATGGAACCAAGGGGCCACTGTGACACACCGGGGCTGCATGAACCCGTGGAGGTCATTTGTACATTTTGAGGCAGTGGAAACCAAAAGGCCATTGTGACACCAGACCTTGTAGAACCAAGGGACACTGTGGAGCTTAATGGAACCATGGGACAACTGTGGCACTGTGTGGCACCATTGAACCAAGGGGTCCATTGTGACACTGCAGAGCCCTATGGAACTAAGGGTTCATGGAACAGCGCAAGAGCCCATGAAATCAAAGGTCCATTGTGACACTGTGGGGCTCGTGGAATCCTGTAGACCATTTTGACACTTCCAGGTCTCATTGAGACAAGGGGCTCTGCAGGACCTTGTGGAACCATTGTGACACTGCAGGGCCTCATTGAATCAAGGGTCCATTGTGATACTGTGGTACCAAGGAGACCACTGTGACATGGCAAGGCTTCATGGAAGCAAGGGGGGGCAATTGGGATGCTACAGGGCCCCTTGGAAGCAAGGGGCCAGTGTGACACAGCTGGGCCTCATGCAGCCAAGGGCCCATTGTGATCCTGAGGAGCCCAAAAGAACCAAGGGACCACTGTGACACTGCAGGACTATCTGGAATCATGGAGATCATTGTGACACTCTGAGGCCTCATGGAACTAAGGGGGCCACTGTGTCCTTGTGCAGCTCCATGGAACCAAAGAAACCATTTTGGCACTGCAAGGCCTCATGGAAGCAAGGGACCATTGTGACACAGTGGAGCCCCACGGAAACAAGAGGCCAGTGTGACACAGTGGGGCCCTGTGGAACCAAGGATCCAATGTGACACCACCATTGTGACAATGTGGGGCCCCACGGATCCAAGGGAACAGGGAACAGGTCTGGTTGGCTGGGCCTGACTGGCTCAATTGACATCTGCATGTTGGGGGTCTCTTTCCCTGTGCCCCTGAAACCCTGGGGCTCTGGGCTTTCCTTCCTATGGAAAAGAACCATCCCTCCTGCATAGGCACCCATGGCCAAAATTGGTACTTCTCCAAAATTCACTGTATGCACAGGTTTCTCCCAGACTAAAGCTTCCAGGACAGACAGACCTGGCTGGCCCTTGGCCTCTGGTGGTTGCCTCTGATCTGGCCAGGAAATCCTGGGGCTCTGTGCTTTCCTTCCTATGGGAAAGAACTGGCCTTCCCATGCAGGCGCTCACAGTGGTTATCAGGATTCTGCCCCCAAAATTCCATATATCCAAGATATGGAATCCAAGATATTTATTCCATTGCTCTCAGATGAAAGCTGCCAGGACAGACAGCTCTGGCTGGCCTTGGCCTCTGGTGGCTTCAGTTCATCAGCCCCTGAAACACTGGGGCTGTGTGCTTTCCTTCCTGTGGAGACCATGGTGACACTCTGGGGCCCCATGGAACCAAAGTGCCATTGTGACACTGTGGGGCCTCATGGAAACAAGGGCCCAGTGTGACACAGTGGGACCCTGTGGAACCAAGGATCAAATATGACACCACCATTGTGACACTGTGGGGCCCCATGGATTCAAGGGAACAGGGAACAGGTCCGGCTTGCTGGGCCTGACTGGCTCAACTGACCTGGGTATGTTGGCAGTCTCTTCTCATGTGCCCCTGAAACCCTGGGGCTCTGGGCTTTCCTTCCTATGGAAAAGAACCATCCCTCCTGCTCACGCACCCATGGCCAAAATCGGTACTTCTCCAAATTCACTGTATGCAAGGGTGTCTCCCAGACCAAAGCTGCCAGGACAGAGGCCTGGCTCACCTTGGCCTCTGGTGATCACCTCTGATCTGCCCTGGGAATCCTGGGGCTCTGTGCTTTCCTTCCTATGGGAAAGAACTGGCCTTCCCATGCAGGTGCTCATGGCTGAAATTGGGATTCTGCCCCCAAAATTCTATATATCCTAGATATGGAATCCAAGATGTTTATTCCATTGCTCCCAGATGAAAGCTGCCAGGACAGACAGCTCTGGCTGGCCTTGGCCTCTGGTGGCTTCAGTTCATCAGCCCCTGAAACACTGGGGCTCTGTGCTTTCCTTCCTGTGGAGACCATGGTGACACTGTGGGGCCCCATGGAACCAAGGGGCCATTGTGACCCTGCAGGGTACCATGGATCCCAGGGACCATTGCGACACTGTGGGAATTCCTGGAACCAAAGGGATCACTGTGGCACTGTTGGACTGCATGGTCCCAAGGGGCCAGTGTGAAGCAGCAGGGCTTTGTGGAACCAAGAGGCCATTGTTGCATTACAGGGCCTGGTGGAACCACAGGGCCATTGTGATCCTGCAGGGCACCGTGGATCCATGGAGAGCATTGTGGCATTGCAAGGCCCCATGGAATCATGGAGACCATGGTGACACCTCAGGGCCTCATGAAACCAAGGGGAGTGGTCCCTTGGTTCTGTTGGGCTCCTCAGGATCACAATGGCCCCTTGGCTGCATGAGGCCCAGCTGTGTCACACTGGCACCTTGCTTCCATTGAGTCCCGTAGCATCCCAATTGTCCCCCCTTGCTTCCATGAGGCCTTCAGTGTCACAGTGGTCTCCTTGGTACCACAGTATCACAATGGACCCTTGGTTCAATGAGGCCCTGTAGTGTCAGAATGGTCTCCTTGGTTCCACAAGGTCCTGCAGAGCCCCTTGGTTCAACGAGGCCGCAAAGTTTCATCACGGTCTACAGGATTTCACGAGGCCCCACAGTGTCACAATGGACTCCTTGGTTCAATGGTGCTACACAGTGCCACAATTGTCCCTTGATTCCATTAAGCCCCACAGTGTCACTATGGACCCCTTGGCTCCCCAGGGCTCTGAAGTGCCACAGTGGCCCTCCTGGCATAGAGGCAGCTCTTGGAAGCAAGAAAAGTTTCAAAAAGACATTTGGCCTGAGGAGAAATCCTCCTTCAGATGTGGCACATACTATTTGAAGGTAGAATGTAGGTGCTATTTGTAATGTAGACTCAGAGTGAAAGTTTACAGTGGCAGAATAACCTTTTCTCTTCCTTTCTCATTCATTGTTAACCCTCTCTTTTTTGTTTGTTTTGGTTTAATCCTGCTTTTAACAGTATAGAAAATCATTCTCTTACATGGAATATTATCTTTTGCATTTATGCCTACTGATATCTAATACTGTGGAACTATGCTTTTGGAATATTAACTTTTGAATACAATACATATATTTTTACCAGCAAATAAACACTTTGAACTTAATAATAGAACTAATCTGTCTCTAGTTCCCACTGCTGCTTTAGTCAATTCTCATGTTCCTTTTTCAGTTTTTGTTGCTTTTGTCTTCTGCAATTTCAGTTCTTCTGTCAGCTGAAGCAACATCTCTGCTTGCTGTTTCTCTCCCCCTTGTCTTGTTCTTTTCAACACTTCCCCCTGTGCCGTTCTGCACTCATTTTCATAACGTTTCTTCTCTTCGAGTTCTGTCACCTCCTTTTTTGGTTTTTTTTGCCTTAGTTGGTCACTCCAAGCGTTTCTTGCATTCCTTTTGTGCAGCTCTGACTCTGCCGCCGTTTCCAGCTACGCCGTGCTGCCGCCAACACTGGCACGTGCTGCCCCAGGATCCCGCACCCTGCGGCCGGACCTTGGGGTCGGTGTCTCATAAGTCATCCGGACTCTTGGGCTCTCAGGTCTGCCTACATTGCTTTTGGGCTCTCAGGTCCACCTGGCTGCAACTTGTCTGGATTTCTAAGCTCTCAGGTCTGCCTATTTTGCTCTCAGGTCTGTCTGCTCTTCAGGCTCTTGGTCTGCCTGGCTCAGTTGGGCTGGGCTCCACCATCTCACTGCTCTTAGGACAGCTCACTGCTGTCTGCCAGGATCACTTTGGGGTCACCATTTATTGTCCCCCAGTCCTCATGGGGGGCACCAACTGACGGTGGAGTCATGACTGACACAGTCATCAGTCCCTAATTACCTAAAAACTCTCACACCTTTCTCTCTGTTGCCTACCCACAGGCAGCTCCACACAGCCTTCTGACTCCTTCTCTCTTCTCTTTTCCCTGCAGGACAGGCGAACTCTTTCCTGTCCCTTGCATGACCTCCTGACCCTGTCTGTCCCTCATACATTGGCTTGACCGTTCTTCCTCACAGCACAGCCTGCAGACTCCAACTGACTCTCAACCACCAAACCCACTGCTTTAAAACACTCATTCTCACTGGATACAACTGTGATCCATGAAGGGCAAGGCTGTTCCCACTCTTAGTAATTAGTACAGCTGCAATTTATCAGGGGTGAGATTGCCTTCAGCACTATCTCTGTTCTCTTTACAATCCATCCTCCCACACCAAGGAGAATCTGTGTCCAGTACAGAACCTCATGGAACCAAGCGGCCATTGTGGCACAGCAGGGCCTTGAGGAACCAAAGAGACCATGGTGACACTATGGAACCTCATGGAACTACGGGTCCATTGTTCCACAGCAGGGCCACAGAACCAAGGAGTCCATTGTGACACTACAGAACCTCATGGGATCAAGGTGTCCATGTTACACCACAGAACCTCATGGAACAAAGGGTCCCTTGTGACACTGCAGAACCAAGGAGAATGTTGTTGGCAGTACAAAAGCTCATGGAACCAAAAGCCCATTGTGACCTTGTGGGGGCTCATGGAACCATGGAGACCATGATGACACTTCAGGACCCACTGGAACCAAGGGGCCGTTGTGACACTGCAGGGCCTTGTATAACCAAGGGGTCATTGTAGCACAGCAGGGCCTCATGGAATCAAGGGGATCATAGTGACACTGTGGGGCTCCATGAGACCATGGGGACATTTGGACTTTGTGGAATCAAGGACACCTTTGTTACACGATGGGGCATCATGGAACAAAGGAGACCACTGTGACACTGCACAGACTCATGAGAGCAAGGGGTCATTGTGACACATTGTAGAACTGAGGGGCCAATGTGACACTGTGTGACACCATGGAACCAAGGAAAGCATTGTGACACTACAGGGCTCCATGGAACTAAGAACTCGTGCAACAGTGAGGGGCCCAATGGAATCAAGGGGCCATTCTGTACTTCAGGGCCTCATGGAACCAAGGTGCCACTGTGACACTGACAGGTTTCATGGAAGCAATGAGAACATTCCGGCACTCTGAGTCCCCAGGGAACCACAGGGCCTCACAGAACCAAGGCCACCACTGTGACACTGCCAGGTCTCATGGAAGCAATGGACCATTGTGACACTGTGGAGGCAAGGAGACCACTGTGATATTGCTGGGCCTCATGGAAACAAAGATCATGTGGGGCCTCAGGGAACCAAGAGCCAATTGTGATGCTGCAGGGCCCCAAGGATCCAAGAACATGGAATAGGTCTGGCTTGCTTGTCCTCTGGGGGCTGTCTGACTTGTCCAGCTGACCTTGGCATGTTGATGGCTGCTTCTGATCTGTCCTTGAAACCCTGGAGTTCTGTGCTTTCCTTCCTGTGGGAAAGAACCGTCCTTCTCCTCCAGGTGCCCATGGCCAAAATTCGGATTCTACCTCCAAATTTGATTCTATCCAAGAATTGTTCCCATATGAAACCTGGTGTGATGGTTTAATCACGTTCTATATTTCATTTGACTGGAAGAATATAAAGCAAACCAGGCCCATCTTTAAATTACAAAGATAGTTTATTAATACACACAAAAACAACAAGAAAAGGGAAAAAAAAACAACAACAACAACAAATGAAACTTCTAAAACATCTTTCTTTCTCTTTCTAAGTTTTTTACCTTTCTTCACTCAACATAAAAAGACATGACCTGCAACTTCAGCCAGTTTTACCATTTTAAAAATAACCTTTTATCAGTTCTTTTAGGAAAGGAGTCTCTCTGGGTTCTATATAGGCATCCCATGCTTTACATCTGCGAGGATTTTAAAGGAACTCTTGCAAACTGTGAAATCCTACCTATTAGCAGTTCTCTCAACACTGCACATAGGCTATATTTGCTTATTGGGGTACTGTTTAAGGATGCCTCCTCTAGTATGACACAAAGATTCTCTTCTTCTATTTCTAAAATCATCTCAAGACCCAAAAACAAATCTTCTCTTTCTTTAGGAGCAAAAAGCTTCATATCACTTTTAACTAGAACTTTACATCCCCTCAAAAGCATTTATATGTTACAGGAAAAACTAGTTGTCTCTATAGTTTACCAGAAATGTCCAGCCAAAATTAGGCCACTCCTTGTCCTTTTGCCTTAAAGTCCTTTTCACTCTTCCTTTACCGACTGTAGCTCCATGCTGTGTCTTTCTATTCGCTATATTTGTTCTTCTTCCGGAGAAAGATGATGTTTAGGAAAGTCCATCTGCTCACAACAAAAGGTTAAACTTTTCGGGCTGCCGGGCTGCCCATGTGGCTCTGCGGCGGGAAACTGAGTCGTTTAGAAGCCGTGCGCTGGTTTCTTCGGCTTGAAAAGAAGAGCAAGGGCGAAGGGGCACTCCGTCCGAGCTCTCCTTCTTTTCCATGCTGCCTGCTTCTCGGCGAGACAGCGGCTCCTAAAGCTCCGGCCCGGCCCGGCCCGGCTCCAGCAGCATCGGGGCCCGGCCCGGCCCGGCCCGGCCCGGCCCGGCCCGCCGCAGCCGCCCCGGGGTGGGGGGGCACCGAGGCCGGCCAGCCCGCCACAGCCGCCCCGGGGTGGGGGGGACACCGAGGCCGGCCGGCCCGGCCGCTCCCTGTCCCCGGCCTGCCACACCGGAAAGACAAAGAGCCCGCTCCTCCCCCCACCCAGCCTTTTTAAGCATTTCGCCAAAAGTCGCAGCTTGTCTTCTACTGGATAAATTGCTTGTCAATCAAAAAAGCTGACCCCGATTGGAACAAAATCAGGCTTTTCCTAGCCTATGACACCTGGCAGGACAGACAGCTCTGGCTGGCCTTGGCCTCTTGAGGGCCACTTCTCATCTGCCTTCCGAACACTGGGGGGCCATGCTTCTCTTCCCATGGAAAAAATCATCTTTCACATCCAGGTGTCCATGGCCATAACTGGGAATCTGCCTTCATAATTCCAGACATCCAAGGATAGCTGCCAGACAAAAGTTGCCAGGACAGTCTTGGTTCCTTTGGCGACCTGAGAGCCAGCTCTCATCTGCCTCCCTCCATCTTCTCCCCATCCCTGGATCTGCAGGTCCAACACAGTCCCTCCCTGGGTGGACTCACTCACCAGCTGAGGCAAAAAGTTGTCCTCCATACACTCCTTCCTGGAGAACCTTCCTGGATTGCCTCTTTTCTGCTGTATTCAGTTCCCAGCAGATGTGTGGTAGGTTAAAGTCACCTCCAAGAACAAGTGCTGGTGATCCTGAAACATTCTCCAGCTGCTCATAGAATAAGTTGTCCACCTCTTCTTCCTGGCTGGGTGGACGATAACAGACTCCCAGAAGGATGTCAGCCTTGTTGGCCTTTCCACTAATTCTTACCCTTAGGCTTTCAACTCCATCTTCATTAATTTCAATATAATCTCCCAGAGGACGTGGGACAGATGGGAGCAGAGACAAAGAATTCCTGCTGCATTCTTCATTGTGTTTGCTTATCCAGGTGACCTGGATCCATATGTAGAGGAGGTGTTTTTGTCAGATAACACTGGCAGAGTGATAAGAAGAATACTTTTAACTGAAAATAGTATATCATGCATAATAAACAATGAGAAAAAAAGGACACATATGATCAGAAGAGCATCTGAGTTTTTCAGAGGATGAGAGACTCATTGATGTTCCAGTGGTCAAACCTGTTTATATTCTTTCCCCAGGGCTTCCTTGAGATGAGAGGTGACCCCCAGAGGCCAAGGCCAGCCAGAGCTCTCTGTCTTGGCAGCTTTTGTCTGGCAGAACTCTTGCATGTAGGGAATTTTTCTGGAGGAGTATCAATTTTGGCTATGGACACCTGGAAAAATAGATGGTTCTTCTCCATAGGAAGGAAAGCCCAGAGCCCCAGGGTTTCAGGGCCACATGAGAAGAGACCCCCAACATGTTGAGGGCAGTTGAGCCAGTCAGGCCCAGCTAACCAGACCTGTTCCCTGTTACCTTGGATCCATGGGGCCCCACAGTGTCACAATGGTGGTGTCACATTGGATCCTTGGTTCCACAGGGCCCCACTGTGTCACACTGGCCCCTTGTTTCCGTGGGGCTCCACTGTATCACAATGGTCCCTTGCTTCCATGAGGCCTTGCAGTGCCAAAATGGTTTCTTTGGTTCCATGGAGCTGTACAATGACACAGTGGCCCCCTTGGTTCCATGGGGCCTCAGAGTGTCACAATGGTCTCCATGATTCCAGATAGTCCTGCAGTGTCACAGTGGACCCTTGGTTCTACTGGGCTCCTCAGGATCACAATGGGCCTTGGCTTCATGAGGCCCAGCTGTGTCACACTGGCCCCTTGCTTCCATGGGGCCCCGTAGCATCACAATTGTCCCCCCTTGCTTCCTTGAGGCCCTGCAGTGTCACAATGGTCTCCTTGGTACCACAGTATCACAAGGGACCCTTGGTTCAATGAGCGCCTGCAGTGTCACAGTGGTCTCCTTGGTTCCACAAGGTCCTGCAGAGCCCCTTGTCTCAATGGGGCCTGGAAGTGTCAAAATGGTCTGCAGGATTCCACGAGCCCCACAGTGTCACAATGGACCTTTGGTCCCATGGGGTCCCATACTGTTCCTTGAACCCTTAGTTCCATGGGGCCCTGCAGTGTCACAATGGACCCCTTGGTTCAATGTTGCCACACAGTGCCACAATTGCCCTTTGTTCCAACAGGGCCTCATAGTGTCGCAATGGATTCCTTGCTTCCATGAGGCCTTGCAATATCAGAATGGACTCCTTGGTTCCATGGGGCTGCAAAGTGCCACAATGGCCCCTGTGCTTTCACAAGGCCTCCAAGTGTAAAAATGGCCTCTATGGTTACATGTGGCCATGCTGTGTTAAAACGGACCTGTGGTTCCATGATGCCCCATGGTGTCCCAATGGTCTTCTTGGTTCTGCACTATAAGAATCCTTTCTTGGTCACTCGGAGCCCCAGAGTGTCACTATTGTGCCCTTGGTTCCATGAGGCCCTGCAGTGCCACAATGGTCCTTTGGTTCCATGAGGCCCCATGTGTCATAATGGTCTCCTTGGATCCATGATGCCCTGCAGTATAACAAAGCTCTCCTTGTTTCCATGGTGTCAGTGTGGCCCCTTTGTCCCATGGAGCCCGACAGTGTCACTGTGGTCCCCTGGATTCCATGAGGCCCCGCTGTGCTACAATGGCCCCTTGGTTATACAAGGCCCTGCAGTGTCACCATGGCCCCTTGGTTCCAGTGGGTTCCCAAGGATCACAATGATCTCCAGTGTTCCATGAGGCCCCACAATATCCCAATGGACCCTTGGTTCCAAGGGGCCCACAGTGTCACAAGGCTGCCTTGGTTTGATGAGGCCCTGCAGTGTGGTAGTGGCCCCCTGGTTCCATGAGGCAAAGCAGAATCAGAGTGGCCCCTTTGTTCCATGAAGCACCACAGTGTCACTGTGGTCCCCTTGGTTCAACAGGACCCCACAGTGTCACAATGGACCTTTGTTTCCATGAGGTTCCTCAGGGTCTCAATGGCCCCTTGGCTCCATGTGGCCCCGCTGTGTCACAGTGGCAGGTGGTTCCATGAGACCCCACAGTGTCCAAATGGTCTCCTTGGTTCTGTGAAGCCCTACAGAGCCACAGTGCACCCTTGGTTCCATGAGGCCTTGCTCTGTCACAATGGACTTTTGGTTCCATGAGCTTTTGCACAGTCAACAATGGTCTGAGTTCTGCAGTGTCACCATGGATCCTTTGTTCCATGAGGTTCCACAGCATAACACGATCACCTTGGTTCCAGAAGGTTCTGCAGTGTCACAATGGACCATTGGTTCCATGCAGCCCCACACCGTCACAGTGACCCCATGGTTCCAGGAGCTTCCATACTGCCAGCAATGGTCTCCTTGGTTTCCATGAGGCCCTGCTCTGATACAATGGACCTTCGGTTCCATGGGGTTCCACTGCATCACAATGGACCATTTGTTCCATGAGGTTCCAAGATGTCACAGCTGACTCCTTGGTTACATGAACCTCTGGTGTCAACAAATGTCCAAAAGATCAGAAGAGGACTCCTTAACACTAATTTGGTGTTTAAGAGGGCATCACTTATTCAGGCCTGAGGTTATCAGTGGGATAAGTCCTGACCTTACAAGGACATGTGATTGTACCAGTGTATTGCTTATATACAGTCACTACATGTGCATTACAATTTACTCATTTCCATAAAACCCACCCCA
Organism: Phylloscopus whistleri; assembly: GCA_017589585.1. Classification (NCBI taxonomy): domain Eukaryota; kingdom Metazoa; phylum Chordata; class Aves; order Passeriformes; family Phylloscopidae; genus Phylloscopus; species Phylloscopus whistleri. Next base: position 56,898 of record JADMLD010000911.1, on the reverse strand, counting down.
AATTCCTAGATTCACTCCTTGTTTTCTCTATCACTACACCCTTGAGTCAGATGTCTTCTTCTCTTCTACCTATCCTTGCTGGGAAAGCAGGCACTGCATGCCTTGTTCCCGTGCTAGAAGTTCACAGGCAGGGTGAAAATGGAATGAACCCTTTTGGTCTCAAGGCCAAGGCTCTGTGTGCCCAGGTAGAGGCAGGCAGGACGCAGAGCTGTCAGCAAAGGAAGGGCCCAGCCAGGTGGGGCAGCCGGGGGTGACGACAGCCTGCAGGGACAGAGGCACAGGGCATGGACACCGTAGGACAGCCTGGGCTGCAGAGGGCACAGGGATGGGCAGCAGCTGCAAGGCCCTGACAGAGCCAACTTTGGCCTGCAGCACTTTGGCCATGGCTGCTGGCCCTGGGCCTGAGCCAGGAGGAGGGGACAAGTGACCCTTGCAGGCCTGGGGCCTCATGGCCTCCTTGTCCCTGCTCAGCAGCGTGGCAGAGGCCGCCCCATGGTGCTGCCCTTGGCATTGCACATCCCCACATCCCAGTGGCCCGGGAAGAGCCCTGAGCAAGGAGGGAGGGACAGCATCTGCCTTGCCAGGGGTTGGGGCTCAGGCCTTGGCCCTTTGCATTCCTGAAACACATCCAGGTTTGCTCAGCATCAGGGACACCTTTGCTTTGTTTGTCCCCACCTGTCCTCACTGCCTGCAGGGTTCTGCTCTACCTGGAACCTGGGGACACTTTCTCAGTCATGTTCCTCAGTGGGACTTGTTAAAACTTCAAGAAACTTTGGAGTTTGATCGTGACTTTGAATTCTTGAGAGGTTTATTTAACTGACCCTCAGGGACTGATGTTCAGGGACTCATCAGTAAACCTCCAAGAGGGTCATTAAAGTCCTTGTGCTGTGTTTGTGCTGCTGAGCTGGGCTGGGCTCCCGGTAGAGAGGATGATCCTGGCAACCAAGAAAAGCTTCAAAAAGCCATTTCTCCTGAGGAGCAGCTCTTCTCCCAGCCCAGCAGGGCTGGGGCACTGCCTGCAGGCACCTGAGAGCAGTGAAGGAGACAGAGGCTTAAAGCAACTGGAAGGACAATTCTGAGATTATTCACAGAGAAATCTTCACAGCTTTTGACAATTCTGAGTTTCTTCGTGGAGAAATCTTCACCACTTCTGACACAGTCAGTCTGTGGCTGCAGGGATCTCCTAAAGCTGCCCCATGACAGGACTGAGGTGACTGTAAGGATGGCTCTGCTGCCCTTTCTGCTTTGGGGGAGGATGTGCTCCAGGGCGGGGCTGCCCTGGGCACCGTCAGAGGGACAGGGCAGGACGGCTCCTGCTGCCAGGGATGGCTGCAGGGGCTGAAGCTGGGGCTGCAGCCAGGGGTGCCCAGGGCTGTCCTGCAGAGCAGCTCCTGCAGCCCTGAGGGCTCTTGGCCAGGCCAGGGGATCTGCCACCTGCCAGGGGCAGCTCTCAGCCTGTCTGGGAGCTCCCATGGACTGTGGCGAGAAGCTGGAGGTGAAAGGAGCCACCCCCATCAGGGCAAATTCCTTCTGCTGTGGAGATGGTGCTGCATGGCCAGGGCTGCTCTCAGCTTTCTCAGAAAGGAAAGGGAAAGTGGCCGTCAGGTTTGTCTGTGTCACTGAGACTGCTGCACTGTCACCCTGGGGATCAGCAGATCTGCCTCAGATTTCCCTCAGAAAGAGCCTCCTCACCCTCCTCTACCTACAGACAGCACCAGCAGCACCTTGGCTTGCAGCCTCTCTGTTTGTCTGAGCTGCCCTTTAGGCCCTGCTGCCAGGGAGATGCCCCTGGGCAGTGCCCTGAGCTGGGAGGGGTGTGCAGGGCAGAGCTGAGCCCCCAGGGCTGGGCTGTGCTCTGGGAGCACTGTCAGGGACAAGCCTTGGATAGAGAGAAACAGCTCCCAGTAGGCACAACTCCAGGCAGCACAGAGCCAGACCAACCCTGGATATCCCTTCCTATCCAGCAACACAGAAAAAAAGGAGAGAAGAGTTTAGTGAAATTTATTTTTAAATTCCAGCTTTGAGATTGTCCAGTTTATTTTTCAGGCATTTTTAAGTGCAATTACCCTGAAATAGAAAGAGGTGTAATGAGCAAAGGGCACCTATGTGAGACCAGCAGGTCTGACTGCACTAAGGGAAAGGGAGCTCTGTTTTCCCTCTGGGCTTCCCAGTGTTCAGGATGACAGCAATGCTGAAGACGAGGCAGTAACACAGAAGAAGCAGAAACCCAAAGTCAAAAAAAGTTTAGTAAAGATCCCTCACAAGAAGAGAATTGATTTTGAGAGGACTCCAAATAAAATAGCATAGGATTGACTCAAAGAAGTTGGTCACACTTTGTCAATGTCTTCTTTCAACAGTCCACCATGCCCAGAACGAAGAAATGTCCAACAGCAGCTCCATCAGCCACTTCCTCCTGCTGGCATTGGCAGACAGGCGGCAGCTGCAGCTCCTGCACTTCTGCCTCTTCCTGGGCATCTCCCTGGCTGCCCTCCTGGGCAACGGCCTCATCATCAGCGCCGTAGCCTGCGGCCACCACCTGCACAGCCCCATGTTCTTCTTCCTGCTCAACCTGGCCCTCACCGACCTGGGCTCCATCTGCACCACTGTCCCCAAAGCCATGCACAATTCCCTCTGGGACACCACGAACATCTCCTACACAGGATGTGCTGCACAGGTCTTTATGCTTGTATTTTTCATCTCAGCAGAGTATTTCCTGCTGACCATCATGTGCTACGACCGCTACGTGTCCATCTGCAAACCCCTGCACTACGGGACCCTCCTGGGCAGCAGAGCTTGTGCCCACATGGCAGCAGCTGCCTGGGCCAGTGCCTTTCTCAATGCTCTCATGCACACAGCCAATACATTTTCCCTGCCCCTGTGCCATGGCAATGCCCTGGGCCAGTTCTTCTGTGAAATCCCACACATCCTCAAGCTCTCCTGCTCTCACTCCAAACTCAGGGAACTTTGGGTAATTGTGACTGGTGCCTGTTTGATATTTGGCTGTTTTGTGTTCATTGTTTTCTCCTATGTGCAGATCTTCAGAGCCGTGCTGAGGATCCCCTCTGAGCAGGGACGGCACAAAGCCTTTTCCACCTGCCTCCCTCACCTGGCCGTGCTCTCCCTATTTGTCAGCACCTCATTTTTTGCCTACCTGAAGCCCCCCTCCATCTCTTCCTCATCCCTGGATCTGTCCCTGTCAGTTCTGTACTCAGTGGTGCCTCCAGCCCTGAACCCCCTCATCTACAGCCTGAGGAACCAGGAGCTCAAGGCTGCAGTGTGGAGACTGATGACTGGACAATTTCAGAAACATTAAACTGCTGGCCAATTTATGCAAATCACTTCTAATAAAAGTCATCTTTGATAGCACTTGTTGGTTTGGTTATCATGTTTTTTCCTTTGTTTCAGTTTTCAGTGACGTTCAAAGAGAAAAGTCATTGTTTGTGCCCTTTGTTTTTTAGCTTCTCTCTGCCTTCCTTGTGGCTGTGCTCTCAGTGGCTTTAAACAAACAAAAGGATCTCCTGGCAGAATTTTCTGCAGAGATCCCCCTTTTGTTTCCTTCCCTGGAGCTGCAGCAGCAATGTCTGTGTGCAGAGCTGGGGGCGGGGCAGGGGTGGCACAGCAGCTCTGCTCCTGCTGGCCACACCGTTCCTGATCCAGGCCAGGAGCCATTGGCCTTCTTGGCCCCCTGAGCACACTGCTGGCTCATGTCCAGCCTGCTGTCCATCAGTCCCTGCAGGTCCCTTTCTGCCTGGCTGCTGTCCAGCCACTCTGTCCCCAGCCTGTAGCACTGCAGGGGTTGTTGTGGCCAAAGTGCAGGACCTGGCCCTTGGTCTTGTTCAACCTGACATTGTTGGATTTGGGCCCTGGATCCAGCCTGTCCAGGGCCCTGTGCAGAGCCCTCCTGCCCTCCAGCAGATCCACACTCACACCCAGCTTGGTGTCATCTGAAAATTTGCTGATGAGGGACTCAACCCCCTCACCCAGATCATCAATGCAGATCTTGAAATCCACGCTGGCTGGGGCTGATCCCTCAGCCATCCTGTGGGTGCCCTGTGATAGCACTCAAGGTGAGCTGTTCCATCACCTGGCCGGGCACTGAGGTCAGGCTGACAGGCCTGGAGTTCCCCAGATCCTCCTTCCAGCCCTTCTTGGGGATGGGCTCACATTGGCACCTCCAGTCCTCTGGGACCTCCCTGGTGAGCCAGGAGTGATGAGAAATGATGGAGAGCAGCTTGGGGAGCTCATCCACCACCTCCCCCATGCCCCTAGGATGGATCCCATCTGGTCCCAGAGACACCTGTGAGCATCTGAGTGGCTCAGCAGGTCAGCAGCTGCTTCCTCCTGGATGACAGGGGGGCTCTTCTGCTCCCTGTCCCCATCTACCAGCTCAGGAGAGCACTTGTCCTGAGGACAGCCTGTCTGATTGTTGAAAACTGAGGCAAAGAAGGGGTTAAGTACCTCAGCCTTTTCCGTTAAGTACCTCAGCCTTTTCCTCATCTTTGGTAACCATATCCTCCCAACAAAGAATGGAGGTTTTCCTTGTCCCTCCTTTTGCCATTAGTGGATTGCTAAAATCATTTTTATTATCCTTCACAGAAGCAGCCAGGTTAAGTCCTAACTGAGATCTCACTTCTCTAATTTTCTTTCTGCATGACCAAACACCCTTAAACATTTCCTAAGTTGCCTTCCCCTCTGTCTAAAGGTGATGCATCTTCTTTTTTCTCCCTCATTTCTTGCAAAAGCTCCAAGCCTATCAAGGCCAGTCATTTTCCGGACTGACTTATCTTTCGGCTCACAGCCTGCTCCTATTCCTTCATAATTTATTTCTTGAAATGAGTCCATCCTTCCTGGCCACCATTTTTTATTTTAGGGTTGTTTTCCTTAAAGAAATCAGTACCTGGTCTGGCACTCCTGAAATCTGCATCCTGAATAGGCCAAAGTCTGCTCTCTGCAAGACCAGTATAGAAGTTTTCTTTGATTTCCTTCACAGAATATTTAAAAACTCAATCATTTCATGGCCACTGTACCCCAAACAGCCCCTGATCACCACTGATCTCCCACCAGCCCTTCTGTGTTTGTGACCAGCAGGAGACAGAGCTTTCCTTGGCAGTGGGAAGAGAAGGAAACCTCCCCAAAGTGCAGCTTGGATGGTTCAGCCTGGAGCTGAGGAAGAGGAAAAGTCCCTGCCAGGGTAGAATTTTGGTGCAGGAGGTGTCCCAGCGTGAGCCTGGGCCCTGCCCTGGCTCTGTGTGCCAGGAGCTGGCAGCGCTGGGTGCAGGGAGCCCAGGAAGGGCACAGAAACCCTGGGCTGAGAAATGCTGGGGGGACAGCGAGATGGGCGTGTGCAGCCGGCCAGGGCACAGCAGCAGCAGGCACAGGGGGCACAGCCTGCAGGAGAGATGGCCAAGGGCTGGGCAGGGCTGGCAGGGCCACAGGCACCCAGGTCTTTGTCCCCTGGGCTCTGCCAGCGCCTCTGGAGGCCCCACAAAAGGAACTTTCCTGTCAGGGGCTGCACTTTGGTCCTCCCTGGCCCCTCTCTGAGCAGGCTGGCAGGGCTTGCAGCTTTAGGACATTTGTCCTTGCTGCCCCTGCCATCCCCCTGCCCCACAAACAGCCCCCAGCCACCCGGGAGGGACAGGCCCTGCTGTCCCAGGCCTGGGCTCAGGGCTTGGCCTCTCTGCTCCCTCCAGCCAGCCCAGGCCTTGCTCAGCATTGCAGTTCCCTGCTCACAGCCTTGGGCTCCCTGCAATCCTGGCTTCAAGGAGCTGCTCTCACCAGGCCCTGGGCAGCCTTTGGCACTCCATGCCCTCAGTGGGGCCCAGGGATGCTCCAAGGGACTTGGAGTTTTGCTTCTGACTCCTTCAGCAGCTTCTTCAACCTTCTCTCAGTGCCTGGGGGTCCTGGACTCAGCCCCAAATCCACTGTGGGGCTGATGAAAACACAGAATACCCTGAGGAGCTGCATATTTTCCTTCAATTGCCTTTGAGTCTCCAGGGCTTGTGCAGCTGACTGGAGTCAGTTTGGAGTCCTGCTAAGGAGGGAGATTTCAAAGTGCACCTCATGATTTTTGGTTTTTTAAATGCATGAGTATTTTTTAAATTTTCAATTCATTGTACAGGTGACTGAAAGATTCTCAAAATGATCTTCATGCTGAATGTTTCTTTAGAAGTTCTGGGCATGGAGAAGAATGAGCCCCTTGCAGGCTGACCCTGTTTGGACAACCCACCCCTGCTCCTCACCCCAACCTCACCATGTCTGACATTGCCCACCTGGGACTGACATCCCTGTGCCTTGCATCAGAACCTTGTCCCCTGAGCTCTGCAGCTGGCTGTCCCACCTGCTCTCCTCAGGCGTCTGCCTGCACACAGGCCCAGGAGAAGTTTTCCTGTTGGTGAGGAAAGAATGGAAAAGCCTGAGCAGGTTTCCTAAACAACAAAGCCCACTCAGGAACCACATGCTCAGGACAGGCTGCCTGGAATGATGTCACCTTTCTACAAGGGACAGTGTCACCAGAAATGAGCTCTGTAAGCAGAATTCTCTGAGTCTCTCAGCTGAATTCTCTGTCCCTGTCCTGGATCTGTGTTGCAGATGGAAGCTGCTGGTGCCATCCTCAGCTTGAACCCTTCTTTGGAATGCAGACAGAGGTTCCCAGGTGTGTAAAGTAAGCGTTGCTCAATGTTGATGCAAAGCTTTTGTGTTCCTCCTGGAACCAAGGAGACTCTTGAGACACTGCAAGGCCTTGTTTCACCAAGGGTCCATTGTGACACAGCTCATGGAATCAAGGAGACAATTGTGACAGTCTGGAATCTCATAGAAACAAGTCCCTGTTGTGGCAGTCATGGAATCAAAGAGACATTTGTGACACAGCCAGGCCGTATGGAACCAATGGTCCATTGTTACACTGCAGGTTCAAGAAGAACATGGTGACAACACAGAACCTCATGGAACCAAGGGTCCTTTGTGGCACAGCAGGGCCTCCTTGGAACCCAGGGGACCGTTGTGACAAGGCAGGGCCTAATGGAACCATGGAAACCATTGTGACACTAAGGAAACTCATGGAACCACAGTGACCATTGGGATGCTCTGGAACCTCACAGAACCAAGGGTCCATTGTGACATTGTGGTGCCTCCTGGAATCAAACATTGTGAAACTTGGAGTCCTAATGGAACGAGGGTTTCTATTGTGACACTGCAGAACCTCATGGAATCAAGGTGACCACGTTACACTACAGAAGCTCATGGAACCAAGGGGCCATTGTGACACTGTGGAATCAAGGAAACTGTTGTTGACGGTGGGAAAACTCATGGAATGAAAAGTCCAGTGTGACATGATGGAACCCCATGGATCCAAGGGTCCACTGTGAATCTGTAGGACCTCATGGAATAGAGGGTCCATTGTGGCACAGCAGGGCCTCATGGAACCAATGGAGGAGGGCAATGAGGCTGGTGAGGGGCTTGGAACACAAACCCTATGAAGAATGACTGAGGGATCTAGGGTCGTTTAGCCTGGAGAAATGGAGACTTAGAGGTGATCTTATCACTCTCTACAACTTCCTGAAAGGTGGTTGTAGTCAGCTGGGGGTTGGTCTCTTTCTCCGGGCAACAACTGACAGAACAAGAGGACACAGTTTTAAGCTGCGTCAAGGGAAGTATAGGTTGGATATCAGGAAAAAGTTTTTCACAGAAAGAGTGATAAAGTATTGGAATGGCCTGTCCAGGGAGGTGGTTGAGTCACCATCCCTGGATGTGTTTAAGAAGAGACTGGATATGGCACTTGGTGCCATGGTCTAGTTGAGGTGTTAGAGTATGGGTTGGACTCGATGATCTTGAAGGTCTCTTCCAACCTGGAAATTCTGTGATTCTGTGATTCTGTGAACCAAGGGTGCATTGAGGCACAGCCAGGCCTTGCTGGAACCAAAGAAACCACTCCTAAAAGCAGGGTCACTCATAGAACCAAGGAGACCATTGGTACAGTATAAAACCTATGGAACCAAGGGGCCATTGGGACAAAGCGGGGTCTCATAGAACTAAGGGGACATTCTGACCCTTTGGGACTGCATGGAAGGAATTGTCCATTATGACAATGACGATCCAAGGAGACCATGGAGACACTATGGAACCTCATGGATCCAAGGGCCATTGTGACACCAAAGAACTTCATGGAACCCAGGGTCCATTGTGACATAGCAAGGCCTCATTGGAGCAAAGGAACCTCTGTTTACAGTACAGAAACTCATGGAAGCAAGGGGCTGTGCTGACACAGCAGGGACACATGGAATCAAGGAGACCAGTGACATTTAGGAACCTCATAGAACCAAGGGTTCATTAGGACACTGCAGAAACAAGGAAACCATTGTTGACACTATGGAAGCTCATGGAACCGAACAGCCATTGTTACACTCCAAAGTGTCCTTGAACCAAAGAGACCATTGTCCAACTGCAGAACCTCACGGCACTAAGGCTTCACTGTGACACAGCAGGGTTCCATGAAACCAATTGTCCATTGTGACAATACAGATCCAAGGAGACCATGGTGACTCTACAGAAGCTCATGGAACCAAGTGGCCATTGTTACAGTCCAGAACCAAGGAGACCATTTTGACAGTACAGAACCTCATGGAATCAAGGGTCAGTTGTCAAACAGTTGGGCTTCATGGAACCAAGAAGCCATTGTGACACAGCAGGGCCACATGGAGCCAATGGTCCATAGTGATACTGTGGATCCAAGAAGGCCACGCCAATACTATGGAACTTCATGGAACCAAGAGTCCATTGTTGCACAGTTGGGCCCGAAGGAACCGATTGTCCGTTGTGACAATGCAGATCCAAGGAGATCATGGTGCCACTACAGAACCTCATGGATCCAAGGAGCCATTGTGACACTGTGGGGCTTCCTTGGAACAAAGGGCATTGTTGATAGTATGGAAGATGCTCATGGAAACTATGGGACACTGTGGCACTGCAGAGCCTCATGGAACAAAGGAGACCACTGTGACACGGAGGAATTTTATGGAACCAAGCAGCCATTTGCACACTGCAGAACCAAGGAGACCATTGTTGGCAGTACAAATGCTCATGGAACTGAGGGGCCATTGTCATACAGCGAAGCCTGGTGAAACCAAGGGCCCAGCGTGACACCATGGGGCCCCATGGAATCAAATATTCCTTGTGACATTGTGGGGCTGCTTGTAACCAATTGTCCACTGTGATACTGCAGATGCAAGAGACTGTGGTGACACTATGGCAGTTCATGGAACCAAGGGGCTGTTGTGGCACACCAAGGCCTTGTGGAACCAAGGAGAGCATTGTGGCAGTGCAGAACCAAGGAGGCCATTTTGTCAGGATGGATCCTAACTGAATCAAGGATTTAGAAGAATCCAAAGGGTTAAGAGTTTAGCTAAAGAGATAGGAGCAAGAAGCAATGTATATTAATGAAGAGTTTAGAGTAGAAGCAATGTAGGATTATTGATCATTGCCAGATGAAGCTAGTTTGAGAAGACAATGTATCATTTGCCTGACTTTGCTGTGTTTGTAGAAGTTCTGAGGGGAGGATGGAATATTGTAAAGATGAAGAAACTGTAGGTGCACCTGGGCCCCCAAACCAGTCAGAACCAGGCAGGAGAGCTTGAACTATGCCCAAGGGGTCAGAGAGCCTGCCAACAAGACCAAGGTGAGAAGATTACCTTGAGGAAGACGTTCCTGACTTCATCCTAAGGCACCACTGAGCCATTTCAAAACCCACCGACCCAATTTGAGTGCAGGACTGCACAAGCATGAAAGGACTTGGAGCTCATTTTATGAAGAAGAGGAGGGAAGGCAGAGTTAAGTAATAAGTATGTATAGGCCTGTTAAATGATTACGTAAATATGTAAGATTTTGTAGATAAAGAGAGAGCAGGAGCTCTGAGATTTTTGCACATATCTTTGGGAGGTTACTGTTGCCTGGCACTGAATTAAACATACCACTTTCTAACTTTAATTAGTTGGAGAGTCTTTGTCTGTGCTTTATTTACTTGATAACGGAACCAAGGGTCCATTGTTATACAACAGGGCCTCATGGAACCAGGGGGCCACTGCGACACTGTGGGACATAATGGAGCCAAAGACACTGTTGATACTGAAATCCACTAGATAGAAACTTTTGAACACAACTTTGAGTATTTGAGAGCAGGTGTTCTTTATTACAGCATGCTGGTCACTTGGGTAATTGTCCTCCACTTGAGTGCACTGAGCATCAAATGAACAGAGTTTTGATCACACACACTGATTATGCATTCATTAGCCATCCCCACTTCCTTTGAATTTACTTGACATAGTTGCACCCCTTCTCACAAGTTCTTATCTGGTTCTTTGGGCTCTGTCTTCAACATCCAGTGTCCTTTCTAGGTGGCTGTTCCTCGACCCCCGATTTTAAGTATGGGCAATATTATCATTTTGCAAACCTTCTGTTTTGTCAGCCTTGTAGAGCTGAGCTGACATTTTTCTTGCATTTTGAATGACTTCTGTTTGCCAGAGTTACCTCCTTGATCCATTTCTCCAAGGCTGTGGTCTTCTGTTCTACAGTCCTTGAGAAGAGTAAATGTTGTTCTGTTCTCCTGTCCTTGTCACAGTGCTCGCCCCACCTGAGGCGTGTCTGCAACCTCCCCAACCTATGGTCTTGGGGTGGGCAAGTGTTCCTGAGGGGACTGGGGTGGGACAGCTGGGCTGGACCGACCCAAGGGATGTTCCATTGCATGTCACACCATGATCAGCAATGAACAGCAGGAAGCAGGGGGGGCAATGGGGGTAGGGGATTAATTTCTTTTTAGAGATATTTTTCTTTCAAAACATCACCAACACATAAAGAATCCACTCCTGCCTCAAAGTGGTTAAATATTTTCTGCTGATAGGAGATTTCCTGGGGATTTGCTTTCCTGCTGTTTGTGGCCTTTGGATTTTGTTGGTTTGTTTGTGGGGTTTTTGTGTTGTTGTGGGTGGCTCGTGATTTGGGGTTTTTTTATTGAGTTTGGGTTTTTCCCTTTTGAACTGCCTTTCTTCTGATGCGTGAGTTTTTTTCTCCCTTTTCTTGTGGCTTGGTTGGCACCTGATGGCAAGACAAATTGACTCAACTCAGTCATCTTGCCCATAGGAAAGAAAAGCACAGTTATGCCCAATTATGTTGCAGTCACCATCGACTGGATGAGTTTGGTCACACACTCCCTGCAATTTGGCAGTATTCACAAAGGAATTGAAAGTGCATTTCATGTCATTGTAGAGATAATAGAAATGTTCCCCAGTGGTGTTCAAGGGCTGGTCACTGAGGGATGTCACCAGGCAGTGGCTGCCAAGAGGACTCTGTACCATGGATGACATTTGACCCTCATTGTTCAGCCCAATTCCCACCCACCCCAGGTTCCATTTCTTCAGCCCAGCTCTCTCCAGTCTGGCTCTGAGGAGACCACAGCAGACCGTGTCACAGGCCTGGCTAAAGTCTGGGCACACAACATCCCCTTCCTTTCCCTTCCACATGGGTTCTGCAATCCCTGCCTTGTCCTGCCAGTGCCTGGAATGGCTGCAGGAGGATTTGCCACATCCCCTACCCTGCTGAGCCTGACCACTCTGGGACTCTCCCACATCCCCTCCCTGCCCTGTTTGCAGACTGGTTCCATGTGTGCTTTTCCCAGGTTCCCAGGACCCTCTGGGATGGCTCTGCCCTTTCCAAGGGGTTTGAGAGAGCTCTCACAGTGACACTGCCCAGCCTTCTCAACAGCCCTGACACCAAAGGCCTTTCCCACATCCCTCAGTTCCAGGTCAGTGCCCAGAACACAGCACAGCCCTGTCCAGGTCCTGGGGGTGGTTCAGAAGGGAGGCAGCTGTGATTTCTCCCCACACACCCCCACCCCAATGGTCTCTCTGTGCAGTCCTTGGATGTGCTGAGCAGTTTCCCTGGAGCCTCCCTGCCCTGGATGTTTTTCTTGGCAGTCCTAAGCACAGCCCAGTAAAGAATTCAGGTGGTTTCCCAGAGGATTTCACTCTCAGGGTGAAGTGGCCTCAAGGCCCTGTTTGTGCCTCTGGAATTGTGCCAGCCCCGAGTGCTGCTGATGGTGTTTGTGCTCACTCTGGTTCATCTACCCACACACACACAATGCCCTGCTGAAATCTCCTCAGGACAGAGCAAACAGGCACTGCTGGCCTGGTCACTTGGTGTCCCTCCATGCAGGGACAAACAATCTCCTGCAGGTGTGGGGAGAGGCCTGTGCTGGCAATGGTGGTTGCAGGGGCTGGTGTGGGACAATTGCCCTGGGGCACTTTCCCAGGCTGTCCCCAGAAGAGAGACACAGCCCAGGCCCTACTCTGCTGCTCCCTCAGGTCCATGCCAGGAGCTCTGGCTGTGCCAGGACACTGCTGTGTGCCCCCCGGCGCACTCGCCCTCTGCCCCTGGGCACTGGGCTTTGCTTTGCCAGGGCATTCCTGGAGCACATTGCTGACAGCAGCTGTGCAGGGAGAGCAAAGCCTTCCTGGGCTGCCCTCAGGAGATGCCCTTTGCTGCTGGAGCTGCTGTGCTGGAGCCCAGCTGTGTCCCAGCAGTGCCCATGGCCTGGCCCTGCCTGTGCTCACAGCACGGACACGCAGCAGGACAGTGACCAAGCTGCCACAGCACTGCGGCCTTACAGCCACAGAAGGGCTGGGAAGGAGAGGCTGGAGCTGGGAAGAGCAGCTGTGGGAAGAGCCAGGGCCATTGTCCCTGGCTGTGCTGCTGTGCTGGGAGTCTCTGCCCTCCACCTCTGCTCACAGGCACTGCCCCTGCAGAGACAGAGAGGGGCTGAGGGAACACCTTGGGCACTCAGGGCAGAGCAGGACACTTTCTTTTATATCAATGCACAGTGATCAGGGCTCCTTGCTGTCTGTGCTTAACACTGGCACGGTAGATACTGATGTAGCAACACTGTGACTAATGACATCCAGTTTGGAGTTCATTATCAAAAGTATATAAAAAAAAAGAAAAAATAGAATACACCAAATAGAATCACAAAGAAGACACATGGCACAAAGCAGTCTGGGCCTGGAATGAGTTCCATTCTGAATGCTGTGCAGAAACAAAGAGGCACCTGATTGTTTCTGAAAAGCACAGAGTGGTCACATTCCTCAGGGCATCCTCCAGCTCCTGGTTCCTCAGGCTGTAGATGAGTGGGTTCAGTGTTGGAGGCAGCAGCGAGCACAGAAGTGACAGTGCCAGACTCAGGGATGGGCACCAGGCTGGCACAGGTGACCTTGAGGCTCTGCAGGGCTCAGGCACAGCGGCTGTGCCAGAGTCAGGGCTGAGCTCACACTCTGTGGGCTGGGGCAGAGCCCAGGCAGAAATGAGCCCTGAGCCAGCAGCTCTGCAGTGGTGGCCACCAGGCCGGGTGGCCAAGGGAGGCTTCTGGCCATGCCCTGGAAGCAGCTGCTGCTGCCCAGGTGCCTTTGGTGTCCCAGGCTCTCCCTGGCACAGCTCCCAGCACGGCACTCTGCACTTGTGCCCGAGCCCTTCACTCTGCAGGGGCTGGCCTGGGGCTTTTCCTGCAGTGGGATCTGCCCTGGTCCTGGCACAGGAAAGGCAGTTCCTGCTGGGGCAGGAGGCTCTGCCTGGAATGGGCTCAAACAACTCCAACAACGCCTTGTTTGCAAAGCCCCCAGTGGGAAATGAAGAAGGGGATCATGCTGCTTTGGGGGTGAAGAATGCTGAAACCAGCCTGACTTCTCCATCCCAAAGTTCCACATGCTGAGAGGGAGCTGAAGCTGTGGCAGAGCTGCTAAAATCCCCAGAGGAAGCAACAACCCAGTGACACCACTGAGAGCTTCTCAGAGCTGCTGAGCTGGCACAGCCTGGGCACATCTGACTGACAGGGCAGCACTTCAGACTAGAAAAGCCCCATCCCAAATTTTAACTGCAGCATCTCCTGACATTTCCCTTCTTGGGAGGGTGTGGAGGTTCCTCCCTGGAGTGGGGACACCCCTCAAGGTCACTGCCTGAGGCTGAGCTAAAGAGATTTGCCACGGTCATTGATCTGGGGTAGTGACACCCATCTCTGGTTGATAACTGGTTTTTCTTTAATGCAATTGGTTCAAAATTGGTTCTTAGAGCATTCTATTAAAATAGATGTTACAGCTCCTGTACTGTGGAGTAAATCATTCTGATTAAGACCTTTTTGTCTAATTGTGATCATAATCAGTCATATCTATATGTCCATAAATACTCCTGGTTTGCCATCCTTAATGTTGTGGGACAAAGTTGTACAAAGGTTCAATTCCAGCTGTATAATCCTTTAGGCATAAATCCTTGAGAAAGTCTGGGGCTGGGATTGGATCCAGGCACTGCCAGGATCCTCTCACAGAAGGAGTTTAGAAAGCCTGAGGCTCCTGGTTTGGGTCCTTTTTGAACCTCGTGACCCAACAGGAGCTTCTCGAATAAACTTTGCCTGAAGCTGCCACTCTGCCCATGACAGGAACCCCTGAGAGTGTCTGTGACATCCCAGCTCTTTGGCAGCCTGGAACTCCTGGGATGTCCCCATGGAGCCCCTGGGAGTGTCTGTGACATCCCAGCTCTTTGGCAGCCTGGACACTCCTGGGATGTGCCCATGGAGCCCCTGGGAGTGTCGGTGATCTCGCTGTTCTTTAGGAGCACAGGGATGTCACCACTGGACTCCTGCCACTGCCTGGGACAAATGGGCTCCTTGGCAGGGTACAGACACCTCTGGTGTCACTGTGCAGCCCTGGGACTGTCTGTCACCTCACGACCCTTAGGGAGATTAAGGACCCCTGGGATGTCACCACACAGCCCCTGTGACTGAGGGTGACCAAACAGATCTTCAGGAGCCCAGAGACCCCTCAGATGCCCCCATGGAGCCCCTGTGCCTGCACGTGAGCTCACAGCTCTTGAGCAGCTGGAGACCCCTGGAATCTCTTCAATCTGCTCTGCTGAGGATGGATGCTCAGGAACTTGGAGGTTCCCTGATGAATTTTAGCTCTCTAGAGGCTTGTTCAGTCTTCAGCTCTTCAGTTCAGGAATTCAGTGCCAAAGGCTCATTAACATTCCAAAGCTCTCTAACAAGAAAAGCTCCTGGGAATAATTTAATTTCAAGTCTTCAATTCTTCCCTGGTTGATTGTACAGACTTCAGAAGTGTATTCAAAGACAATATGCTATATTTTTTAAAAAATGCAGGTCTTTTTTTTTGTCCTCTTTTAGTTTTGTTTTCCTGTTTATAGATTGATATCAGCAATCTCCAGTTGATATTGATCCCCAGCACCTCCTAAGGTGCTCTGAATAGACATGAGCATCAAGACCCTTCATGGCTGACAATCAATCAAACTTTGTCCCTACCCCCACCCCACCATTTCCCTCATCCAGGCCCTGGCACTCAGAGCAGCCCTGTGCAAATCTGAGCTCCCTCCACTCCAGGCTGCACCTGCAGCTTTCAGTTCCTTGGCACCAACTCCCACCTGCTTTCCTTGCAGAAGGAGCTGCCTGAGACACAGAGGGATGTTCATTTATTGTCAGCCAACAAAGCCAAGGGAAGGCACAGCTCCATGAAAAACACAAGTCCAGGCAGCGACACAAAGAGAGGGCAAGATCAGGATTTCTTCTCCTGCCATTGTACAAGTCCAGGAAATTCCTGGTGTTTCCTGCTGGTGGGAAAACTTGGACATTTCTTAGAAGTGCTCCAATGACCCAGCTAATGAAGATGTGCTCATGCACCTCGCAAGCTGCCAGTCCCGTACAGCCCTGCAGGGCTCCTGTCCCATCTGCTCTGCTCCAGTCTAAAACAGGGACCAGCATTGTCCCAGCAGCATTAGAGAGCTGAACTGGAAAGGAGCTCAGCAAGTCAGCAGCCCAAGCTGTCAGACACTGGGTCAGACCAAGTGGTTCAAGGCTTGATTTGGTCTGGATTGGAAAATCCCAAAGGACAGGGATTGGGGGCAGCATCTCAGCAGCTGGCTGAGCCCATGGGAACAAAGGTTTCCTCCTGTCCTGGCTGAGCCTCCCCTCTTTCACCCTCTGCTCATTGTCTTTTGTCTCCCAGCAGGCCCCAGTGAAGAGTCTGGCTCTGTGTTCTCCATCACCTCCTCGGGGGCACTGCCAGGCTGGGATGAGGAGCCCCTCAGCCTTCCCTGCTTGGGGCTGGACAAGCCCAGCTCCCTCAGCCTCTCCTGACAGCCCAAGGGCTCCAGCCCCACCTTGGAGCCCTTCCCTGACCCTGCTACAGCTGCCAGACATCTTTCCTGCCCTGGGCAACCCAACCAAGGCCACAGTGACCTGGTGAATCCACGTCCTTGATGTCCTGGTCACACAGCCCAGCCCCTTGTCCCCGTGTCAGGCTCTGGGGTCCATGTGGAACATCCTTTGGTGGAGGCTGTGGCTCCAGGTGCACCGGGGGGATCCCGGGGGACAGGGGACCCTTCTTGGCATGAACAACATTGGACTTGTTGGGGGAAACAGTGCGTGTGGGCTGGGGCAGAGTGACCAACCCAGTGACCTCACACAGCCCTCCTGGGATGTCACACAGCCCCCCCCGATGTCACACAGCTGGTCTCTGATGTCACAACCCACTCTGTGATGTCACACAGCCACCTGTAATGTCACAGCCAACTCCATTATGTCATAGTCTGCTCTATGATATCAGACCTCTCCCTGTGATGTCACAGCTGGCTCTGTGATGTCACAGACATGGCCCATGATGCTTTAGCTCCTCGACGACCTCACAGAACCCACTCTGAGATGTCATAGCCCACTCTGTGACCTCATGTTTCCAGATGATCAATGGTCTGCACCTGGTGAGCTAACACAATGCTCACTCTCCAAAACCATGGCCCATGGAAACCACACAATGCCCATTGTGTAAGAAGGGGAACTGGAAGTTCAGCAGCCTCAGGGTCCTGCCAGCTCAGCCAGGCCGACTGGAACATTGGGGTCTGTGACCACCAGGGACCACCAGAGAGACCCTCAGGGCAGAAGAGGGCATGCAAAAGGGGAGGGGAGATGTGTTAATGATTTCAGGGAAATGATTATCATATGTCTGTTTAGTCTGGGACAAGCAATGAACATGTATCCAAAATACAGAATATAAACAGAAACTTTCCTGTACTCAGCACACACGGCTTTGGAGGAGCTGTTCCCCCATGCATCCAGCTGAATAAAGAATGCTGCTTCTGAATGCTACATTGGGGTGAAGGAGTTTTTGATTTTACTGAGCTTTTAGTAACACTCCCACTGCCAAGGAAAGCTCTGTCTGCTGCTGTTCTCAGACAGAGCAGGGCTGGTGGGAGATATGGTGGTTGGAGGCTGTCTGGGTCTGGCTGCCCATGGTGCTTTTGTGGGTACTGAGGGGAAAAAAGAGGGTGCATCCCCTTTGGACAGAAGGTGAGGCGACTCAGGAAGTGTATTAGGATGTTGTTCAGTCATGCAGAAAGAAAATTACTGAGGTGAAAGATCAATTTGAGCTTAACCTTGTCACTTCCATAAAAAAAATAAGAAAATGTTTCTATTAATAAATTAATAGCAAAATGTGGGATAAGGAGAACATCTAGTCTTTATTGGATGCAGGGGGGAATAGAGTAACTAAAGAAAAGGCTGAGCTGCTTAACACCTTGTTTTTCTAAATTTTCAACAATCAGATGGTTGTCCTCAGGACAAGTGTTCTCCTGAGCTGGTAGATGGGGACAGGGAGCAGAAGAGCCCCCCTGCCATCCAGGAGGAAGCAGCTGCTGACCTGCTGAGCCACTCAGATGCTCACAGGTGTCTCTGGGACCAGATGGGATCCATCCTAGGGGCATGAGGGAGCTGCTGGATGAGTTCCCCAAGCTGCTCTCCATCATTTCTCATCAGTTCTGGCTCACCAGGGAGGTCCCAGAGGACTGGAGGTGCCAATGTGAGCCCATCCCCAAGAAGGGCTGGAAGGAGGATCTGGGGCACTCCAGGCCTGTCAGCCTGACCTCGGTGCCTGGCCAGGTGATGGAACAGTTCACCTTGAGTGCCATCACAGGGCACTCACAGGATGGCCCAGGGACCAGACCCAGCCAGCATGGATTTCAAGATCTGCATTGATGATCTGGATGAGGGGATTGAGTCCAGCATCAGCAAATTGGCAGATGACACCAAGCTGGGTGTGAGTGTGGATCTGCTGGAGGGCAGGAGGGCTCTGCACAGAGCCCTGGACAGGCTGGATCCAGGGCCCAAATCCAACAATGTCAGAGAGAACAAGTCCAAGTGCCAGGTCCTGCACTTTGGCCACAACAACCCCTGCAGCACTACAGGCTGGGGACAGAGTGGCTGGACAGCAGCCAGGCAGAAAGGGACCTGCAGGGACTGATGGACAGCAGGCTGGACATGAGCCAGAAGTGTGCCCATGTGGCCAAGAAGGCCAATGGCTCCTGGCCTGGATCAGGAACAGTGTGGCCAGCAGGAGCAGGGCAGGGATTCTTCCCCTCTGCTCAGCACTGGTTGGGCAGCACCTCGAGTGCTGTGTCCAGTTCTGAACCCCCCAATTTAGGAAGGACATGGAGGGGCTGGAGTGTGTCCAGAGAAGGGCAATAAGGCTGGTGAGGGGTCTGGAGCACAAGTCCTGTGAGGAGTGGCTGAGGGAGCTGGGGTTGTTTATCCTGGGGGAGGCTCAGGGGAGACAGGGCGGTGTCAGGGCACAGGTTGGACTTGATGATGTTCAAAGTCTTTTCCAACCTTGCTGATTCTGTGATTCCCTGAAACCACCCTTGCAGCAGTTGCAGGAGGAGCCCTGGGCCTCGTCTTCAGAAGGTGCAGCAGCCCAGGTGCCTCAGCTTCTCCTCACAGCCCCAAAGCCCATCCTGTCAGTCCTGCAGAGCCTCTGCAGCTCCTCCTCCTTGACCACAACAGGGAGCCCCACAGCCAGACACAGCAGCCCAGATGGGCCCCCCTGGCCTGGGGTGCCTCTGGCAAGGGAGCAGCAGGAGGCACTGCAGGAGCCTGCAGACAATTCCTGAAGCACTTGGGGGATGATCCTGCTCCCCAAGGGACATTCCCACAGTGCCAAATCAGGAACTGAACTGGGGAGTGGGGCCAGAGAGGAAAGGGCAACCAGGGATGGGATGTTTGCAGGGGAGGGAATAGGGGTCGGCAATAGGAAGAAATTTGTAGGAGGAACAGTTCAGAAAGGCAAGGTGAAGGAAAGGAAATGGTCAGGGCAGTTTGGGGGTGGCTGCCAGGCAGTCCTGGCTCTGAGCAAAAACGTCTGCAGTGGCACAGCAAACTCACAGCTCATGGCAACAAACTTTCTGGCTCTGACTTCAGAGGCCACCACAAACCTGAGGGGTTTCCCTGCTGTGGCCCAGCCCTTCCTGGCCCCAGGGGCTGCAGGCATTTGTGCTCCCTCAGGTTCATCTCCCCACACCAACACCATGGGGGTGCTCAGGCCTGCTCTGGGCAGGGCAAACAGGGGCTCCTGAGGCAGTGCTGCCCTGTCTGTGCCTGCAGGGCTGCGGCAGCTGTGTGAGCTGGGGGAGAGGCCAGGGCTGCAGAGGGGGGATGTTGTTGGCAGGTGCATGAGGAGGCTGTGGGACGCTGCCCTGGGGTGTCCAGCGCAGTGGGGATGGATCAGGCCCTGCTCTGCTGCTCCTTGCCGTGTGCCCCAGGGCCCTTGCAGAGCCCCAGCCGTGCTGTTTGCCCCCAGCCTGCCCACGGCCAGCCTGGGGCTGCTCGCGGGGCTTTTCTCTGCTGAGCATTGGCCTGGGCAATGTGTTCTGGAGAGAGCCTGGGCAAGGAGCCTGGAGCCCCCAGGCCTTGGGCTGAGGCCTCAGCGCTGCTGTCCCAGCAGTGCCCATGGGCTGTCCCTGCTGCAGCCCCGGCACTGCCACCCCCAGCCCTGTGCCCGGCCCCGAGAGCACTCAGGCCCTACAGCAACACCAGGGCCAGGAGGGCAGCGGGGCAGGGCCACGGCAGCAGCACTGGCAGCACCAAGTGCTGCTGCTGCTGCTGGGCACAGCTGCTGTGCCAGCACTGATCTGCCCCCAGCTCTGCACACAGACATTGCTGCTGCAGCTGCAGAGAAGGGAACCAAAGGGGCATCTCTGCAGAAAACTTGGCTGGGAGATCCTTGAGTTCCTTTGAAGCCACCAAGAGCACAGCCCCTCATTGACACAGTCTGTGGCCACAGGGAAGGTGGAGAGAAATGAAAGGAGAAATGGCACAGACAATGAAATTTCATTGTTGACAAGATTAAAAAAGTAAAACCAAGAGAAAAGCACCCCCAAAATGAAACCAAGAATAATTATCAAAGATGACTTTTATTACAAGTGATTTCTAGAAACTGGCCAGCAATTTAATGTTCCTTAAAACATCCATTCATCATTGTCCACACTGCAGCCTTGAGCTCCTGGTTCCTCAGGCTGTAGATGAGGGGGTTCAGGGCTGGAGGCACCACCGAGTACAGAACTGACAGGGCCAGATCCAGGGATGGGGAGGACATGGAGGGGGTCTTCAGGTAGGCAAACATGGCAGTGCTGATGAACAGGGAGACCACAGCCAGGTGAGGGAGGCAGGTGGAAAAGGCTTTGTGTGCCCCTGCTCAGAGGGGATCCTCAGCACAGCCCTGAAGATCTGCACATAAGAGAAAACAATGAACGCAAAGCAGCCAAAAACTAAAGAGATGGAAAATACAACGAGCCCAAATTCCCTGAGATAGGATTTGGAGCAGGAGAGCCTGAGGATCTGGGGCACATCACAGAAGAACTGGCCCAGGGCATTGCCATGGCACAGGGGCAGGGAAAATGTATTGGCTGTGTGTAGCAGAGCATTGAGAAAGGCACTGGCCCAGGCAGCTGCTGCCATGTGGGCACAAGCTCTGCTGCCCAGGAGGGTCCCGTAGTGCAGGGGTTTGCAGATGGACACGTAGCGGTTGTAGCACATGATGGTCAGCAGGAAATACTCTGCTGAAATGAAAAATACAAACAGAAAGAACTGAGCTGCACATGCTGTGTAGGAGATGTTCCTGGTGTCCCAGAGGGAATTGTGCATGGCTTTGGGGACAGTGGTGCAGATGCAGCCCAGGTCGGTGAGGGCCTGGTTGAGCAGGAAGAAGAACATGGGGCTGTGCAGGTGGTGGCCGCAGGCTACGGCACTGATGATGAGGCCGTTGCCCAGGAGGGCAGCCAGGGAGATGCCCAGGAAGAGGCAGAAGTGCAGGAGCTGCAGCTGCCGCCTGTCTGCCAATGCCAGCAGGAGGAAGTGGCTGATGGAGCTGCTGTTGGACATTTGCTGTCTCTGAACATATGAACCTTTTGAAGGAGGAAAGACAATGAAAACTGACAGAAGATTTCTCACAAAAAAGTCAAAGCCCTTTCTCACAGACTCTCTGCTGACACTAAACACCTCCCCCATCTCTATATCCAGGAGAACTTCCTTTACCTTGGTTGCTGGAGCCCTGATTGCTGCTGGCCACTGTCGAGTGAGGAGCCAGACCTTGACCTGCAGGACACCTGGGAGTCAGCCCTGACCCCCAGTCAGTGCAGGGGAACAGTGAGGGCAGGGGCCAGTCCTGGTGTTTGATCTTGGGGAAAGAATCTGCTCCTAAGGCACAGGAACTGCCAGAGCAAAGGGCTGGGGATTGCAGGAGGCAGAATGAGAGATTCAGCTGCACCTAGGGAGAACAGAGAGTCCAGTGAGGCAGGAGATTTGTCTGAGCCTTAGTGCAGACTGAGGGGAGCTGCTCTGTTCCCCTCTCCTGTTCCCAGCTGCCCTGGACTTGCACCTTTCTGAGCTCCACTCCCATGTTTCCCTGTAAAGGCAGGAGACACTGCTGAGAGCAGAGGGATCCCTGGCACACCAAGTGGCTCCTTCCTTTCCCAAAGTCAGGGAGAGTCAGCTCATTCCCAGCCTGCCCTGCCCAGAGCTCCCCGGGCAGAGGGAGCTGGGACACCCCATTGCTGTGCTCAGCCTGCACAGGAGGAGCCCAAGGGCTGGGCCTGAGCCTGCAGCTGGAACTGCCATTCCCAGAGAGCCCCTCAGCAATGGCAGCAGCACCTGGGCAAGGCAAGGAGAGAGAGAGCCGGGCCCTGAGGAAAAGCCTTTCCCTGCCCAGCCCTGCACAGCCCCTGCCAGGCAGCAGCAGTGCAGGACAGTGGCCCTCAGGCCCTGGGCAGCAGGGAATGGGCACATGGCAGCAGAGATGCCCTTCATCTCTGGGGCTGCTCTGTCAGCCTAGGAGGGGACTGAGGGCCCCGAGCCCCCGGGCTGAGGGCTGTGCTGGCTGTCAGGGGACACAGGAGCTGTGCTGCTCAGGGCAGTGTCTGCCCTGCAGGGCAGGGCTGGCAGCTGCCACATCTCCCCTGCAGCAGCAGGGCTGCCCTCAGCACTGCCTCCCTCCCTCCCTGCCCACGGCTCTGCTGCTGCAGTTGTCCCAGCCCGAGCTGTTCCTGTGGGACCGGGCTCCTTCCCTGCTAGAGCTGCCAGAGCCCAGCCCAGCCCCTGGGCCAGCTCTGCCCTGCAGCTGCTCGGGGCTGCAGGGATGAAAGAACAGCTCCCCCAGGCCTGGGCACCATGGAAAGGTGATGCTGCATGGATCTGGAGCCTGGGGAGGTGGGGGCACTTGCTGAGGTTCCCAGGAAACCTCAGTGGGATGGTTTAAGAGCCTCAGCCCCTGCTCTGCCCTGCACAGCTGAGTTTCCATTGCCACCAAACTGAGCCAGGGAAAAGTGGGAGCACAGATTCAGGAAAGCAGAGACCCAAGCAGGAAACCCCTGCCCTGAATGTGCTCATGAAAGGTTCCCTCAGACATTACCTGGGCATGAGCTGGAGCTCTGAGCAACCCTGGCCCACACAGCACACTCTCCACAGCAGCAGCAGGACCTGCCCTGGCAGGAGTCACTCCTTGCACCCACAGCTCCCCTCCACCATCCATGGGAGCTCCCAGGCAGGCTGAGAGCTGCCCCTGGCAGGTGGCAGATCCCCTGGCCTGGCCAGGAGCCGTCAGGGCTGCAGGAGCTGCTCTGCAGGACAGTCCTGGGCACCCCTGGCTGCAGCCCCAGCTTCAGCCCCTGCAGCTGTCCCTGGCAGCAGGAGCCGTCCTGCCCTGTCCCTCTGACGGTGCCCAGGGCAGCCCCGCTCTGGAGCAAATCCTCCCCCAAAGCAGAAAGGGCAGCAGAGCCATCTTTACAGTCACCTCAGTCCTGTCATGGGTCAGCTTTAGGAGATCCCTGCAGCCAGAGACTGACTGTGTCAGAAGCTGTGAAGATTTCTAAATGAAGAAGCTCAGAATTTTCAAAAGTTGTGAAGATTTCTCCATGAAGAAGCTCAGAATTGTCCTTCCAGATTCTTTAAGCCTCTGTCTGCTTCCCTGCTCTCAGGTGCCCGCAGGCAGTGCCCTCAGCCCTGCTGGGCTGGGAAAGGAGCTGCTCCTTGGGAGAAATTGCTTTTTGAAGCTCTTCTTGTTTGCCAGGAGCTGCCTCTTTCCAAGGAGCTCAGCCCAGCTCAGCAGCACAGACACAGCACAAGGACTTTAATTAACCTCTTGGGGCTTTGGTGTTTGTCATAGGCTAGGAAAAGCCTGATTTTGTTCCAATCGGGGTCAGCTTTTTTGATTGACAAGCAATTTATCCAGTAGAAGACAAGCTGCGACTTTTGGCAAAATGCTTAAAAAGGCTGGATGGGGGGAGGAGCGGTCTCTTTGTCTCCCGGTGTGGCAGGCGGGGGGACAGAGAGCCGCTGGGGCCGGCCGGCCTCGGTGCCCCCCCCACCCCGGGGCGGCTGCGGCGGGCCGGGCGGGCCGGGCCGGGCCCCGATGTTGCCGGAGCCGGGGCAGGCCGGGCCGGAGCTTTAGGAGCCGCTGTCTCGCGGAGAGGCGGACAGCATGGAGAGAGAGAGAGCTCGGACGGAGTGCCCCTTCGCCCTTGCTCTTCTTTTCAAGCCGAAGAAACCAGTGCACGGCTTCTAAACGACTCCGTTTCCCGCCGCAGAGCCACGTGGGCAGCCTGGCAGCCCGAAAAGTTTAACCCTTTGTTGTTAGCAGATGGACTTTCCTAAACATCATCTTTCTCCGGAAGAAGAACAAATATAGCGAATGAACTATGGAAGGACACGGCATGAAGCTACAGTCGGTGAAAGGAGAGTGAAAAGGACTTTAAGGCAAAAGGACAAGGAGTGGCCTAATTTTGGCTGGACATTTCTGGTAAACTATAGAGACAACTAGTTTTTCCTGTAACATATAAATGCTTTTGGGGGGATGTAAGGTTCTAGTTAAAAGTGATATGAAGCTTTTTGCTCCTAAAGAAAGAGGAGATTTGTTTTTGGGTCTTGAGATGATTTTAGAAATAGAAGAAGAGAATCTTTGTGTCATACTAGAGGAGGCATCTTTAAACAGTACCCCAATAAGCAAATATGGCCTATGTGCAGTGTTAAGAGAACTGCTAATGGGTAGGATTTCGCAGTTTGCAGGAGTTCCTTTAAAATCCTCGCAGATGTAGAGCATGGGATGTCTATATAGAACCCAGAGAGACTCCTTTCCTAAAAGAACTGATAAAAGGTTATTTTTAAAATGGTAAAACTGGCTGAAGTTGCAAGTCATGTCTTTTTATGTTGAGTGAATAAAGGTAAAAAACTTAGAAAGAGAAAGAAAGATGTTTTAGAAGTTTCATTTGTTGTTGTTGTTGTTTTTTTTCCCTTTTCTTGTTGTTTTTGTGTGTATTAATAAACTATCTTTGTAATTTAAAGATGGGCCTGGTTTGCTTTATATTCTTCCAGTCAAATGAAATATAGAACGTGATTAAACCGTCACAGTGTTGTTTACATCAGACTTAGTTCTTCCGAGAGTGTTCAAAAGCTTTTCTAGAACTCTTTCAAGAACTTTTCAAAGTGCGATTCAAACTCCAAAGTTTCCTCAAGTTTTAATGTGTTCCACAGAGAGACAGAACTGAGAAAATTTCCCCAGGTTCCAGGTAGAGCAGAACAGTGCAGGCAGTGATGACAGGTGGGGACAAACAAGGCAAAGGTGTCTCTGGTGCTCAGCAAACCTGGATGTGTACCAGGAATGCAAAGGGCCAAGGCCTGAGCCCCAGCCCCTGCCAAGGCTGATCCTTTCCCACCCTCCTTGCTCAGGGCTCTTCCCAGGCCACTGGGACGTGGGGATGTGCAATGCCAAGGGCAGCACCATGGGGCAGCCCCTGCCAGGCTGCTGAGCAGGGACAAGGAGGCCATGAGGCCCCAGGCCTGCAAGGGTCACTTGTCCCCTCCTCCTGGCTCAGGCCCAGGGCCAGCAGCCATGGCCAAAGTGCTGCAGGCCAAAGTTGGCTCTGTCAGGGCCTTGCAGCTGCTGCCCATCCCTGTGCCCTCTGCAGCCCAGGCTGTCCTACAGTGTCCATGCCCTGTGCCTCTGTCCCTGCAGGCTGTCGTCACCCTCGGCTGCCCCACCTGGCTGGGCCCTTCCTTTGCTGACAGCTCTGCGTCCTGCCTGCCTCTGCCTGGGCACACAGACCCTTGGGCTGGATACCAAAAGGGTTCATTCCATTTTTACCCTGCCTGTGAACTTTTAGCAGACGAACAAGGCATGCAGGGCCTGCTTTCCCAGCGTGGGCAGTTGTAAGACAAGAAGAAGATATCTGACTCAAGGGTGCAATGATAGAATAAACAAAGAGGGAATGTGGGAACTTGGGGTGGGTTTTATGGCAATAGCTAAATCGTAATACACATGTAGTGACTGTATATAACTAACACTCTTTCAGAATCACATGTCCATGTAAGGTTATGAATTACCACACATTGGACCTCAAGCCTGAATAAGTGATGCCCTCCTAAACATCAAATCAGTGTTAGGGAGTCTTATTCTGATATTTCAGAGACTTGGTGGCAGAGGGGCCTCACAGAACCAAGGACTCTACTGTGACATCTTGGAAACTCATGAAACCAAAATCCTTTTTGACACAGCAGGGCCACATGGAACCAATGGTCCATTGTGATTCTGCAGTTCCAAGGAGACAATTGTGACACTCTGGAACCTCATGGAATCACAAGTACATTGTGACAGATAAAGGCTTCATGGAACCAAGAGCCCATTGTGACACAGCAAGGCCTTGTTTGAACAAGGGAACCATTGTTGATAGTCCAGTAACTCATGGAACCAAGGGGCCACGGTGACACATCAGGGCTGTGTGGAATGGAAGGTCCATTGTGACAATGAGGATCCAAGGAACCAAGGTGCCACTGTGGGGCCTCGTGGAACCAAAGGGGCCATTGTGACACAGAAAGGCCTTGTAGAACCAAGGAGGCCATTGTGATACTGCTGAACCTCACAGAACCAAAGTGACCGTGTTATACTGTGGGACCTCATGGATCCAAGGGTCCATGGTGACACTGCAGAACCAAGAAGACTGTTGTTGGCAGTACGAAAGCTCATGGAACAAGAACTCCATTGTGACACAGCAAGGTCTCATGGAATCAAGGGTCCATTGCAACTCTGTTGGGCCTCATGGAACCAGAAGCCATTGTGACACAGCGTGGCCACATGGAGCCAAGGGGCCATTGTGACTGAGGAACCTCATGGAACCAAGAGACCATTATGACGCTGTGGGGCCCTGTGGAACCAAGGGGACCACAGTGACATTGCAGGGCCTCATGGAACAATGGAGACTATTCTGACACCTTGGGACCCACTGGAACCAAGGGGCCATTAGAGCATGGCAGGGCCTCATGGAATCAAGGGGGCTGCAGTGAACACTGTGGGTCTCCATGGAATGAAGGGTCGATTGTGACACCGTGGAACCAAGGATACCATTGTGACACTATGGGGCATCATGGAACCAAAGGTCCATGGTGACACAGCAGGGCCTCATGAAACCCTGGGGGCCATTTGCACACCTTGAGGCCATGGGAAACCAAAGGGTCATTGTGGCACTTCAGGGCCTTGTGGAGTCAAGGGGTCCATAGTGACACTGTGGGGATTCATGCAACCAAGGGACAATTGTGGCACTGTCTGGCACCATTGAACCAAGGAGTTCATTGTGACACTACAGGGCCTCATGGAACTAAGGATTCATGGAACAGCGTGAGACCCCATGGAACCAAATGTCCATTGTGACATTGCAGGCCCTCATGGAATCCTGGAGAACATTATGAAACTTTGAGGCCTTGTTGAACCAAGGGACTCTGCTGGACCTTGTGGAGCCAAGGAGACCATTGTGACACTGCAGGGCCTCATTGAATCAAGGGTCAGTTTTGATACTGCAGTACCAAGGCCGCATGAAAGCAAGGGGGACAACTGTGACGCTACAGGGCCCAATGGAAGCAAGGGGCCAGTGTGACAGAGCTGGGCCTCATGCAGCCAAGGGGCCATTGTGATCCTGAGGAGCCCAACAGAACCAAGGATCCACTGTGACACTGCAGGACTATCTGGAATCATGGAGACCATTGTGACACTCTGAGACTTCATGGAACCGAGGGACCACTGTGTCATTGTGCAGTTGTGCATTGTTCATTGTGCATTGTTCCATTCCATGGAACCAAGGAAACCATTTTGACACTGCAAGGCCTCATGGTAGCAAGGGACCATTGTGACACTACGGGGACCCATGGAAACTGTTGCGAGGAGGGAGCTGAGTATCAAACGGACACCAATATGATTAGGTTTGATCTGCTCGTTTATTCTTTATTCCCTATATTTATGTGTTTACAGAGTAAAAACAGGCACAGCTAAACAATTGCTGATTGGTTAAAATCTCATGTTCAGACACTCTAAATGATTGCTCATTGGTTCATGTCTTTTGGCAGTAAATTCTTCTTTGTTTTGTCTTATGATCATCATTTCTGTCCTCAGCACCTATGAGAAGGTACAACAAGTTGTTATATGTCTTCAGCTTCCAAGGGGAAGCATCCGTGAGAAGGACCAATGAGTTATTACATTTGCTACCTTTTTGCTAATTCAAGGCAATGTAGGAACAGCACAATACACAGCAGGCACAGTACAAGACCTCCTACTGTTTCCTGATAGCAAGGATTGTTCAAACCTCCTATCAACAGATTGTGACCTCGCTCTTCTAAAAATTTCTCTACAATGGGGGTTAACCCCAGAGGGCTTGGAAGCTGCCAAGAGTGGCAGACAGACATCACACACATTCCTAGTTTCGGCCGCCAAAAATATGGGCATGTGAGCATTGACACCTATTCAAACGCAGTTTATGCCTCTGCCCACGCAGGAGAAATGGCTGCACATGCCAAGAAACCTCTTGTGCAAGCCTTTTCAGTACTGGGGACCCCTAAGAAAATCAAAACTGACAATGGCCCAACGTACAAAAGCAAGGAATTCCTAGAGTTTGTGCAACAATGGGGAATGGAACATATAACAGGCATCCCCCACTCCCCCACAGGCCAAGCTGTGGTCAAGCGTGTCCACCAGATCTGGGCAAGACAGTTCCACAGCATGCATGTCACCAACACAAAAACTCTGCAAAGCCATGTTTACCATTAACTTTCTGAATTGTTCATTTGAAAACAGGAGTCCTCTGGTGGTATGTCACTTTAACAACAGTAATCAGTTTAAGCTGTCACAGCGCCCACCAGTTTTGATTAGGGACCCAGAAACCTGGGAGATCAAAGGTCTCTATGAGCTCGTGACCTGGGGACGTGGCTACGCATTTGTATCCACCCCCTCGAGCCCACGCTGGATACCCCAAAAGTGGGTGAAACCTTTTGTTCCCAAAAACCCAGCACCAATGGAAGATGTTGAGAAGTAAGCAGCTGTCACTTCAAAAAGAAGACGCCACTGGAAAGAGAAGACAGAGCCTTCTTAAAAATCGGGTTAATTCCGGCAGATCTCAGATTGTTAATATGCTTTGTGTTTGTGTTTCCTTTTACAATCCTATTGTTTTGTGTTGTCTTGTTTTTAATTGTGTTGGCGTTCGGAATTCTTCACTGCCTAGTTTTAAAGGCCCTCAATGGTTTAATCCCTACCACCTCAGAAGTCAATCACACAGAGCTTGCAGGCCAAGAACAGCCAAAACTGCCTGTAAACAAAAAGTGGTGGGCAAAAACTATTCTGCCTCAGAATAGGCCCGAAGCGTGTCTTTCAGTTTTATTGTAAGAGAAAAGGGTGAGATGTTGTATTGCACTAAGTAGTCAGTTCACTTTGTTATATTGCACTGGGTGTTTCTGTTATATGTATTTACACAAAGCATTTGCTGTACCTTCCCATGAGCCTCTGCACTGAATCCCCTCTACTTGACACCCCCTATGCCTCACCTCCCCCAGGTCAGCCCCCATCGGCTGGTAGACCCCCTCCCCTCCCCCTCCTTGGCAGAGGGCATAAAACTGCCCTCTGGCAGGGAATCATCCTCTTAATTCCTCTCTTAATTCCTCTCTTAACTCCCCCAAGCTGCATGGAGTAGGTTCTGCATTAAACTGTGGGACTGTGTTCCTGAAGGATTAAGAACACCTTTTGTCTTTTATCTTTGTCCTTGCCTCAGTTTCCTCCCGAGCATACTGCAAGTCAGGGCTGAAGCTCAGGGGCAAGTGGGAACTGAGGCAAAGGAGCACAAAAGGAGCAGCTCAGCAATGCACCCAATCATCACTACCAAAGATTGCCCGCAGTGAGTAAGAAAGATCCATCAGCAGTGACACTCAGACTTTCCTATCACCCACATCCACACATCAGCTGGGGGAAGCTGTCACAGCCAAGGACTGCAGAGCCACTCCCGGACACTGGGAATTCCTGAAGGTGCCTCCAGCCACAGGTGAGGCTCCAACCTCGCTGTGAGAGGGCCCAGCTTTGATAGTGCTGAATAAACAAACTGACAGCACTTCTGGAGTGGGAACATCTGGTGTCATTCTCCTCTTGGGTCCCTCCCAAAGCCTGGCCAGGGCCCAAGGAGGAACCAAGGGAGGTGACTTTGACCATACAGCCCCAAACAAAGCCAGATGTTGGATTTCATGGCCTTGTCCAGCTTCTAAATACAGAAAGGTCAATCCATGTTTCATTAATGAGTGGATACATCTATCACAGCATTAATGACCATGCATATTTCACTAATGATCAGATACAAAGATAACCTTTGGTTGGAAGGTGCACCCAGAGGTTCACCTTTGGCTGAGGGCCTGTTGGGTCCGAGTCTCGGCAAATGGGAGGCGGCGGAGGCGGGATGAGCCCATTGAACCCCTCCAGTCCCTCCCAGTACAGCCCAGTTCATCCCCAGTATAGGCCAGTGCATCCCTGTGTCCCTCCAGTCCCTCCCAGTACAGCCCAGTGTATCCCCAGTACAGCCAAGTTCATCCCCAGTACAGCCCAGTGCATCCCTGTGCCCCTCCAGCCCCTTCCAGTACAGCCCAGTCCCTCCCAATACACCTGAGACCATTCCCATTCCCTTCCAGTTTCCCCCAGTGTAATCCATAGTATGCCCCAGTGTCCCCCAGTCCTCCCCACAGTGTCCCCAGTTTGTCCCAGTATCCCCAGTATCACTCCCAGTATCCCCAGTATGTCTCAGTGTTGCCCAGTATCATTCTCAGTATGTCCCAGTATGTCTCAGTGTACCCCCACAGTCCATCTCAGTCTGCCCAGACTCTCCCTCAGCATTCCCTGTGTTCCCAGATTGTCCCAGTCCTCCCCAGTACCACTCCCAGTATGTCCCAGTGTCTCTCACAGCATTCCCAGTGTTCCCCAGTATGTCCCAGTCCTCCCCAGTGTTTCCAAGCAAACTGGAACCGCTCACGGTTGCCATGGCAACCAAACCCAGCAGTGGGGTCAGTGCAGTGTCCATGGCCACAGCCCCTTGCATGGCCCAGGGCAGCTTGGGATGATGATCCACCCTCACTCCTGGCCCAGGGCAGGGCTGCAGTGGTTTTGGTGGCACCTTGGGCTGGCACAGACTTGAGGAATGTGTCTGTTTTCAATGTGGAAAATTAGGAGTTTTACATTGCTAAAGAAAATTAAGAACCCCCTGTTTGCCTGAGTGCAGCCAGTTCTCCGAGCAAAGCAGGTCCCAGGTGAGTGAGGAGAGACAGGATGGGATTGGGGAATGTGGAGCAAGGTTGTCCACACTGGGTCAGACCTCAGGACACAGCTTCTCTGAGCAGACCAGACATCCTGAGAAAAGACCCTGAATCAATACCAATCACTGAATGCTGCAGTCACCTCTGCTCTAAACAGAGCAGCACCCTTTATAACAGGAATGTGTATTTCTCAGAAACTCTTTGAAATATTTCTCCATAATTGTAGCAGGAAACTTTCCTAATGAACTGCACCAGACCAGAGGGAAATCAAGGCACAGCCATGGTTTGTCAGGACTTGCTTGAGCCTAATGAGCCCCATGGTACATTTGGTGCTGAGCCCTTGAACCTCAGGGCCTGAGAGGAGATTGCACAAACCCTTCCAGGAGTCCAAGTCAGAAGAAAAACCCAAAGTGTCTTGAGGCATTAATGGAGTGCACTCAGGTCCATCCCCAACACAGGCTCCTCATGGACTCCTTGGAGGAGAGAATTGGAGGCCAGGATTGCACAAAGATCTCTCAAACACTCAGTGTGGACAGGAAAACCAAAACTACCTTAAACACCTTAACTATCTCAAAGTAATAATGAGCCTCACTGAGTGTCAGTACAAAGCTCTCAAGGGACTCATTAAAGCAGATAATTGGAGGTCAGGATCACACAAAAACTTCTCAGAGACTCAGTGCCAAAAAAAAGTTCTTTAAAAAACTTTGAGTACCTTAAAGTATTAGTGAGCCACACTGAGTGTTTTTACTGACTAAGAATCCCAAGGGACTTGTTAAAGTAGATAATTGGGGCCAGGATTGCACAATCTTTCTCACAGAATCAGATTTCAAAGGGAAACACCAAGTACCTTAAAATAACTGAAGTACCTTGAAGCATTAATGAGCCCCACTGAGTGTTGTTATTGACAAAGCCTCTCAAGGGACTAATTACAGCAGATAATTGGAGGCCATGATTGCAGAAACCTGTCAGAGACTCCAAGGCAAAAGCCAAACCCAAAGTCCTTTGAAGAACCTGCAGAGCCTGGGAGCATTCAGGAGCCCCCCAGGGCCATTCCTGACCAAGGCTCCCCAGGGACTCCTTCCAGCAGATCCTTGAGGCCACTGGGCTGTCAGGGGGATGCTGAGGGCAGGCCAAGGGGCTGAGAGTGCCCAGCCTTGCTGGGGCTGTGCCAGGAGGCCCCAGGGCCTCAGGACAAGGTGTCACCTGACAGCCCTTGGTGGCACAGACCCTGCTGTGCCCCAGGGCACCAAGACTTGGCTTCTCTTTGTCCCCTCCTGGCATCACTGCCTCCAGTTCTCTGCTCTGCCTGGGCCTGGGGACACTTTCTCTGTCGTGTCCCTCACTGGGACCCATTAAAACTTCCAGAAACTTTGGACCTGGATTCTGACTTGGAGTTCTTGAGAGATTTCTTCATGTCCCTGATGTTCAGGGCCTCAGCACAAGCCCCAAGAGGGTCATTAAAGTCTTTGTGCTGTGTCTGTGCTGATGAGCTGGGCTGGGCTCCTGGCACAGAGGCAGCTCCTGGCAACCAAGAAGAGCTTAAAAAGACATTTCTCTTGCTGAGCAGCTTTTCTCCCAGCCCAGCAGGGCTGGGGCACTGCCTGCAGCCACCCCGGGCACAGCACACAGGCACAGAGAGCTTCAATCACTCAGGGCTGGGAAGGTGCTGAGAAGGGACTGGGGGAGAATCACTGCCAGCCCTTGGCACAGGAACCTCTGGCTGCAGGACAATGCAGCTGCAGCTCCTGCAGGGATCTCCTCAAGCTGGAACATCCCAATGCCTATGGACTCTGTGAGTACAACTCTCTGAGTATTTCTGGTGCAGGGGAGCTGAAATGCTCATGAAGCACTGACACATTGAGAGCTTTTGCCCACTAACAAAATATTTCCAGGTTAAGGATTTATTTTAAAATGAGGACAATTCCTGAGACATTTCTGAGCAGCAGAAATGCTGAGGGTTTCATATCCAGGAATACCAGGAGAGACATGAGGGGAAATTGAAAAGAAAATTGCAAAACACTTAAACACAAAAGTGTGTCTATGTGTGTTACAGAGGAAGCTGTAGGGAAATGGCTTTGATTTTGATTCCAGGTATCTCCTCTAACCCTTCACTCTCTTTTTCTCCATGAACAGGTCCCCATTCCCAGCCAGAGCAAATGTCCAACAGCAGCTCCATCAGCCACTTCCTCCTGCTGGCATTGGCAGACAGGCGGCAGCTGCAGCTCCTGCACTTCTGCCTCTTCCTGGGCATCTCCCTGGCTGCCCTCCTGGGCAACGGCCTCATCATCAGCGCCGTAGCCTGCGGCCACCACCTGCACAGCCCCATGTTCTTCTTCCTGCTCAACCTGGCCCTCACCGACCTGGGCTGCATCCTAACCACTGTCCCCAAAGCCATGCACAATTCCCTCTGGGACACCAGGACCATCTCCTACACAGCATGTGCTGCACAGGTGTTTTTCTTTCTGTTCTTCATCTCAGCAGAGTATTTCCTGCTGACCATCATGTGCTACGACCGCTACGTGTCCATCTGCAAACCCCTGCACTACGGGACCCTCCTGGGCAGCAGTGCTTGTGTTCACACTGCAGCAGCTGCCTGGGCCAGTGCCTTTCTCAATGCTCTGCTACTCACAGCCAATACATTTTCCCTGCCCCTCTGCCATGGCAATGCCCTGGGCCAGTTCTTCTGTGAAATCCCACAGATCCTCAAGCTCTCCTGCTCACACTCCAACCTCAGGAAACTTGGGCTCATTGCTGTTAGTGCCTGTTTAGCTTTTGGCTGTTTTGTGTTCATTGTTTTCTCCTATGTGCAGATCCTCAGGGCTGTGCTGAGGATCCCCTCTGAGCAGGGGCAGCACAAAGCCTTTTCCACCTGCCTCCCTCACCTGGCTGTGCTCTCCCTGTTCATCAGCACCTCATTTTTTTACTACCTGAAACCCCCCTCCATCTCCTCCCCATCCCTGGATCTGGCCCTGTCAGTTCTGTACTCGGTGGTGCCTCCAGCCCTGAACCCCCTCATCTACAGCCTGAGGAACCAGGAGCTCAAGGCTGAAGTATGGAGACTGATGACTGGATTGTTTCAGAAACATTAAACTGGTTGACAATATCTCCAAATAACTTGTAATAAAAGTCATCTTTGATACGTCTTATTGTTTTGGTTGAGTAGTGTGTCTCTTTGTTTTACTTTTTTTTTAATATTGTCCACAAAGAAATGCCATTGTTTGTGCCATTTCCCATTTAGTTTCTCTCCATCTTCCCTGTGGCCACAGACTGTGTCAATGAGGGGCTGTGCTCTTGGTGGCTTCAAAGGAACTCAAGGATCTCCCAGCCAAGTTTTCTGCAGAGATGCCCCTTTGGTTCCCTTCTCTGCAGCTGCAGCAGCAATGTCTGTGTGCAGAGCTGGGGGCAGATCAGTGCTGGCACAGCAGCTGTGCCCAGCAGCAGCAGCAGCACTTGGTGCTGCCAGTGCTGCTGCCGTGGCCCTGCCCCGCTGCCCTCCTGGCCCTGGTGTTGCTGTAGGGCC
Source organism: Phylloscopus whistleri (assembly GCA_017589585.1). Taxonomy (NCBI): domain Eukaryota; kingdom Metazoa; phylum Chordata; class Aves; order Passeriformes; family Phylloscopidae; genus Phylloscopus; species Phylloscopus whistleri. The sequence goes on along the minus strand of JADMLD010000911.1, from coordinate 22,429 downwards.
TGAGTGCTCTCGGGGCCGGGCACAGGGCTGGGGGTGGCAGTGCCGGGGCTGCAGCAGGGACAGCCCATGGGCACTGCTGGGACAGCAGCGCTGAGGCCTCAGCCCAGGGCCTGGGGGCTGCAGGCTCCTTGCCCAGGCTCTCTCCAGAACACATTGCCCAGGCCAATGCTCAGCAGAGAAAAGCCCCGGCAGCAGCCCCAGGCTGGCCGTGGGCAGGCTGGGGGCAAACAGCACGGCTGGGGCTCTGCAAGGGCCCTGGGGCACACGGGAAGGAGCAGCAGAGCAGGGCCTGATCCATCCCCACTGCGCTGGACACCCCAGGGCAGCGTCCCACAGCGTCCTCATGCACCTGCCAACAACATCCCCCCTCTGCAGCCCTGGCCTCTCCCCCAGCTCACACAGCTGCCGCAGCCTTGCAGGCACAGACAGGACAGCACTGCCTCAGGAGCCCCTGTTTGCACTGCCCAGAGCAGGCCTGAGCACCCCCATGGTGTTGGTGTGGGAAGATGAACCTGAGGGAGCACAAATGCCAGCAGCCCCTGGGGCCAGGAAGGGCTGGGCCACAGCAGGGAAACCCCTCAGGTTTGTGGTGGCCTCTGAAGTCAGAGCCAGAAAGTTTGTTCCCATGAGCTGTGAGTTTGCTGTGCCACTGCAGGCGTTGTTGTTCAGAGCCAGGGCTGCCTGGCAGCCAACCCCAAACTGCCCTGACCATTTCCTTTGCTTCACCTTGACTTTTTTTACTCTTCCCTGGTCTAAATTTCTTCCTCTCTCCCACCCCTGTTCCCTTCTCTGCAATCTTCCTATCCGTTTCTTCTCTGGCCTCTCTCCCCATTTCACTTCCTGAGTCGGCACCATGGAAAAGTAAAATTCATCAGCAACCTCCAAGGGGCTGAGGATCCATCCCCATCAGAGCAGCAATGAACAGCAATGGGCACAGCTTTCTGGCTGCCCCAGCTTTGGGATGGGCCCTGGGCCTGCAGCAGGAGCAGCTCCTGAGGGCCCCAAGGCCGCGGCTGTTGTGCTGGCCTGGGCAGATGGGATGGCAGCAGGGGCTGCAGAGCTCTCAGGAGCTCAGGGAGAGGGGAGCAGGGCACCCAGGGAGCCTGGTTTTGCCTTGGGCCAGCACCTTGCCCATGGCTGGGGCTGAGCCCTCTGGGAGCTGCAGCTGCTGCTGTGCCCTGCAGAGGGGCTGAGGCCGTGGGGCCCCTGCCCAGAGCAGCCTGCCCTGAGCAGAGCTGTGGGGCCAGAGCCGGCTGGGCTGTGCTGGGGAGAGGCCCTTGGTGCTGCAGAGAGCTCAGGGCAGCTGGCAGAGCTTGCAGGGAGCTGGGCTGGGCTGAGAGAGCCTGGCACAGACACCATCAGTGTCCATCTCAGCCTGTGTGAGCGTGCAGGGGCAGGACTCAGCCCAGGGCTGGTGGGGCAGGGCCAGCGCCTGTGGCAGGCATTGAAAACAGGCGAGAGAGGAGGCTGCTGTGTGCCCTTGGTGGCACGGACAGAGCAGGGAGGGGGCCCAGGACATTTGTCAGCCCTGCCAGCCTCTGTCCCCAGGCGTTGGCAGCCCTGGCTGCTCAGCCCAGGTTTTTGGGGCACTTTGGCTGTGGCCCAGCTCCATCATCCTGCAGGGCTCAGGGCCTGTTCCCGGCCATGGCCAGCCCTGCCCGGCCTCTCTGCTGGCCCAGAGCCCGGCAGAGCCCAGGGCAGGGCTGTCTGTGCAGGCCCACAGGTGCCAGGGGCTGTGCAGGAGCTGGCAGAGGCTGTCCAGCAGGGAGGCCATGGGGCACAGAGCCCCAAGGCTGCTGTGGGCCCCACGGCAGAGGGGCCGTTCCCCCTGCAATGCTCCTGTCCTGCCCTGGGCCTGCGCAGGCCCTGTGGCACCATGGCTGGGCCAGCGCGGCACAAAGGGGCCACGCAGCCGCTGCCGGGGCTGACAGCAAGGCCGGGCACACACAAGGGATTGCTGGGCATTGCCTGGCCTGGGCAGGGCTGCCTGTGCCAAAGGCACAGCTCATCTGCCCTTGGGGGCTGCAGGAAAAGTCCAGAGCCCAAAGAGCCTTCATGGCTGTGCTGGAGACCAAGGCTGGAGGAGGGAAATGCAGGGCTGCTGCGGAATGGGGAGGGGATTGAATTCCAGCACACACCTCAGTTCTTGGATGATCCTGGCACGATGCTGGTCCCTGTTTCAGACTGGGCAGAGCAGATGTTTATGGGACAGGAGCCCTGTGGGGCTGTCAGGGACCTGCAGCTTGCAAGGTGCTCTGCTCTCCCTCAGCTCCTGTCTGAGAGATGCCAATCCCAGCTGGGCACCTCAGGGCACAAGTGGCACTGCCTGTTCATGGGCACACAACTGACGTCTGCCTAGAAAGGGGCTGTCCTGGGTTATGGAATCAAAAATGTGTATTCTATTTTCATCTGCTAAAAGCAGTTGGGGAATTGTTCTTTATTTCTTGTAACTTTGGAAGGAGGGGGACGGGGGGGAGGGGCGGGTGCCTTTTGGGTAATGGGCCATCAACAGACTATACCCCCGGACTATACCCGCTCCCCCCAGAGCCCCAGAAGCCCCATTTGCATGCATGGTCCTATTGTGGGATGCCCCACCCAGTGGGGGGAGTCTACAATTGCTGCCGGGAAAACTGAGCCGGCCGGGGACAGATTTCACTTGCTTCACCCCGATTCCTGGGAGGAAGACGGCACCCCATCTCATCTTCGCCAGACCCCATCTCATCATCGCCGGACCCCATCTCACCATCACCTCACCCCTGGACCCCTCCTCATCACTCCTAGACCCTTCCTCATCACTCCTAGACCCTTTTTGGCTACAGGATCGTCCCTGCTCCAACAGAGCCACGTCTGTCATCCCAGGACTCACTTCTGGACTGCTTCCAACACCCTGACTAACAGGGTGCCAGGTGGCAGCTCTGATTCTGTCAGGGCTTTCCCAAATTGTTGTTGTTTGTTTGCTGGTTTGGTGGGGTAGTTTTGTTTCCTACCACATTTGTATTATTGATATTCCTAGTAAAGAACTGTTATTCCTATTCCCAAATCTTTGCCTGAGAGCCCTTAATTGAAAATTTATAATTTGGCAGGGGTGGGGGGTTTGCATTCTCTATTCTAAGGGAAACCCCAGTTTCCCTGGCAGACACCTGTCTTGTCAAACCAAGACAGATTTTGGCGCCCAAGTGTGGGGCACAAGGGCATTGAGACAGAGGAATAACAGTTCTTGTGTACTAGATAGAAGTCTACTGCTCAAAATCATGTGGTCCAGCTTTCCCTGGTTTGGCTGGCACGTGGTTGTGGCTGTATTTCTGCCATTTGCTGGCCCTTATCTAAACATGGGCCCTATAACCAAGGCTACTGTGGCTGGCATCCAGTTTATTTTGTGGGTTAATAAGGTGAGGAATTCGTGGATTTTTAACTTCCTTTGGAAAGCAGGCACATGGATTCAGGGCTATCATAGACTAACTCTGTGTTTCTGGGGTTACTTTAATAATGGTACATATTGTGAGGAAATGGCACCTGGGGAAATTTTCTCCCAATCCTTCACTCAGTTTTTTGGGTCTACTCCACCAGCTTTTCAAGGGTTAAATTTCCCTCTGAATGCTAATGACGTCATACAGTGGTTGGTGCTGCTTATAGGCCTATTCTATTTGGTATTCAGAGATAAAGGGAGACTGGCCTGGGTAAGCACTCTGATAACTACCCCAAAGAATAATGATGCTGCCCAAGAGCCCACCCCTGTCCCACAGCCAGCCTCAGGCATAAACCACCCGGTTTGGGTGAAGGCTCTGATAAAAGAAATGCATGAGATGAACCAGATGCTGAAAGAGTACATTTCCCCAGCTGGTGAGAAACCTTCGCCCTGCCCTGACAAAAGAGAATCTGATACAGAACCCGCAGACATTACAACTGTCCAGGTTCCAGCTGACACACAGGGGCAGTCACAGCCAGCAGCAGTTGCCCCTGTGGAAACAAGGAAATCTAAAGTGAAAACAGCAAACCCAGAGAGTAAAGATAAGAAGGGAGGGCCCTCACAAGACACAAGGGAATCACATGTTCAGATCATCACTGAGTCCCTGTCATATGAAAGTCTCTGTAATTTGCAAAAAGATATTGTACGGCGGGGACGTGAGGCTTACACAGCCTGGCTACTTCGGGTTTGGGATCTTATGGGCACAGGTGTCCAACTAGATGGTGGGGAGGCCAGGAATTTGGGACCCTTGACCCAGGACTCAGGTATAAATCAGGTATTTGTAAGGGAGCCTGGACCTCTTTCCCTCTGGCAGCGGCTTTTAACGAGTGTGAGAGAAAGATTTGTCCACAGAGAAAGAATGCAGGAGCACCACCATAGAATGCGCTGGAAAACTCTGGAGGAAGGAATCCAACAGCTGAGGGAAGTGGCAGTACTAGAGGTACTTTTTGGGAGGAGTGGACAGCATGATAATGATCCTGACAAGGTTAGATGCACAGCGCAGATGTTATGGAACCTGGCAAATCTGGGGCCATCTCAGTATACTACATTCATTGCAACCATTAATGCTGAGGACAACCGAGTGACAGTGGGGGCTGTTGCCAATAAGCTTAGGAATTATGAGAGCATGATCAATGGCCCGCTGCAGGCTCATATCTCTGCCGTGGTGAAAGAGCTCAAAGAGGAAATGAGGGAGGTGAGGGAGGAGATGAGGAAGAGCAGTTCCAATGTGGCACCGGTGCGAGTCACAGGCCCCAGAGTCAGAGCCCAACGACCCCCAGCTAGAGAGAGAGGGTACACCCCGAGAGCTGACCTGTGGTTTTACCTGCGTGACCATGGGGAAGACATGGGAGTGTGGGATGGGAAACCCACCTATGTCCTGGCAGCCCGGGTGCGTGAGCTCAAGGAGAGGAACACTCACCAAAGGGGTGCCACTAAAATGAAAGTATCCTCAACCTCCTATGCCCAGGCTGTCAGTAGTCAGGATGCTGGAACCTCTAGTATGTATGCTCAGGGAGGGAATAACCAGTGCTAGAGGGGCCCTGCCTCTAGCCAGGTAGAGGAGAGGGACAATCGGATCTATTGGACTGTGTGGATCCGATGGCCTGGCACATCTGACCCACAGAAATACACGGCTTTGGTTGACACTGGCTCCCAATGTACCCTGATGCCGTCGGGGTATGTGGGAGCAGAACCCATCTCTATTTCTGGAGTGACAGGGGGGTCCCAGCAACTGACTGTATTGGAGGCCGAAGTGAGTTTGACTGGGAATGGGTGGCAGAAACACCCCATTGTGACTGGTCCAGAGGCCCCGTGCATCCTTGGCATAGACTATCTCAAAAATGGACATTTCAAAGACCCAAAAGGATATCGTTGGGCTTTTGGAGTAGCTGCTGTAGAGACGGAAGACATCAGACAACTAAATACCCTGCCTGGTCTCTCCGACGACCCTTCTGCTGTGGGACTGCTGAGAGTTGAAGAACAACAGGTGCCAATCGCCACAGCAACAGTACACCGTCGGCAATACCGTACTGACAGAGACTCTGTGACTCCGATCCATGAGATGATTCGGAAACTGGAGAGCCAAGGGGTGGTCAGCAAAACCCACTCACCCTTCAACAGTCCCATTTGGCCTGTGCGTAAGTCTGAAGGGGAATGGAGATTGACTGTGGACTATCGTGCATTGAATGAAGTGACTCCACCACTGAGCGCTGCTGTGCCTGACATGCTGGAGCTCCAGTATGAGCTGGAGTCCAAGGCAGCAAAGTGGTATGTGACCATCGATATTGCCAATGCCTTCTTCTCCATTCCTTTGGCAGCAGAGTGCAGGCCCCAGTTTGCTTTCACCTGGAGGGGCGTTCAGTACACCTGGAACCGACTGCCCCAGGGGTGGAAGCACAGTCCCACCATCTGCCATGGACTGATCCAGGCTGCACTGGAGAAGGGTGAGGCTCCGGAACATCTACAGTACATTGATGACATCATTGTGTGGGGAAACACGGCAGTGGAAGTTTTCGAGAAAGGAGAAAAGATCATCCAGATTCTCCTGGAAGCTGGCTTTGCCATTAAGAAGAGTAAAGTCAAGGGACCTGCCCGAGAGATCCAGTTCCTGGGAGTGAAGTGGCAAGATGGACGGCGTCAGATCCCCACAGAGGTCATTAATAAGATCACCGCGATGTCTCCACCGACCAGCAAGAAGGAAACACAAGCTTTCCTAGGTGCCATAGGTTTCTGGAGGATGCACATCCCTGAGTACAGTCAGATTGTGAGCCCTCTGTACCTGGTTACCCGCAAAAAGAGTGATTTCCACTGGGGCCCAGAACAGCAACACGCCTTTGCCCAGATCAAGCAGGAAATCGCTCATGCGGTGGCCCTTGGCCCAGTCAGGATGGGACCAGAGGTAAAGAATGTGCTTTACTCCGCAGCTGGGAGCCATGGTCTGTCCTGGAGCCTTTGGCAGAAGGTGCCTGGTGAGACTCGAGGCCGGCCACTGGGATTCTGGAGCCGAAGCTACAGAGGGTCTGAAGCCAATTACACTCCCACAGAGAAGGAGATCTTGGCTGCCTATGAAGGAGTTCAAGCCGCCTCAGAGGTGATTGGCACTGAAGCACAACTCCTCCTGGCACCCCGACTACCAGTGCTGGGGTGGATGTTTAAAGGAAAGGTTCCCTCCACCCATCACGCCACCGATGCCACCTGGAGCAAATGGATTGCCCTCATCACTCAGCGCGCCCGTATTGGAAACCCGAATCGCCCTGGGATTCTGGAAGTGATCACCAACTGGCCGGAAGCTGAGAACTTCAGTCTCACCGAGGAAGAAGAACAAGAGCAGGTAACCCGGGCTGAAGAAGCTCCACCATATAACCAACTGCCAGCAGAAGAAGCACGCTACGCTCTTTTCACTGACGGTTCCTGTCGCATCGTAGGGATGAACCGGAAGTGGAAAGCAGCTGTGTGGAGCCCCACAAGACAGGTTGCACAAGCCACTGAAGGAGAAGGTGGGTCAAGCCAGCTTGCCGAACTCAAAGCTGTTCAATTGGCCCTGGACATTGCTGAAAGAGAGAAGTGGCCAAAGCTCTACCTCTACACCGATTCGTGGATGGTAGCTAATGCTCTGTGGGGCTGGCTGGAAAGGTGGAAAAAGGTCAGCTGGCAGCGTAGGGGAAAACCAATCTGGGCTGCTGATGAGTGGAAGGACATCGCCACCAGAGTAGGGAAACTACCTGTGAAAGTCCGTCATGTGGATGCCCATGTTCCCAAGAGTCGGGCTAATGAGGAGCACCGGAACAATGAACAGGTAGATCAGGCCACGAAGATAGAAGTGTCTAAGATAGACTTGGATTGGCAACATAAGGGAGAGTTGTTTCTAGCTCGGTGGGCCCATGATGCCTCAGGTCATCAGGGCAGAGATGCCACCTATAAGTGGGCACGAGACCGAGGGGTGGATCTAACCATGGACAGTATCTCTCAGGTTATCCATGACTGTGAGACGTGTGCTGCCATCAAGCAGGCCAAGCGGGTGAAGCCCCTCTGGTATGGTGGACGGTGGTCCAAATATAAGTATGGGGAGGCCTGGCAGATTGACTACATCACCCTGCCCCAAACCCGCCAAGGCAAGCGCTATGTGCTGACCATGGTGGAAGCCACCACTGGGTGGCTGGAGACCTATCCTGTGCCTCATGCCACCGCCCGGAACACCATCCTGGGCCTTGAAAGACAAGTCCTGTGGAGACACGGCACCCCTGAGAGAATCGAGTCAGACAACGGGACCCATTTCAAGAACAGCCTTATAAACACCTGGGCTAAAGAACACGGCATTGAATGGATCTATCACATCCCTTATCATGCACCAGCTGCCGGGAAAGTGGAACGGTGCAATGGACTACTTAAGACCACTCTGAAGGCACTTGGCAGAGGGACCTTTAAGAACTGGGAAGTGAACTTAGCAAAAGCCACCTGGATGGTCAACACCCGAGGCTCCATCAATCGAGCTGGTCCTGCCCAGTCTACCCCTTTGCACACAGTAGATGGAGATAAAGTCCCTGTGGTACACATGAGAGGTATTTTAGGAAAGACTGTCTGGATTAACCCCACCTCAGGCAAAGGCGAACCCATCCGTGGGATTGTTTTTGCTCAAGGACCTGGTTACACTTGGTGGGTAATGCAGAAAGATGGAAAAACCAGTTGTGTACCCCAGGAAAACCTAATCCTAAGTAAGAACTGAGTGTAGGGGTTCATTCTGCTAGTAGTTCATTGCTTTAGGTATGATGCAGATGATAATAGAATAAGGGGTGGATAATGTCCTGGGTTATGGAATCAAAAATGTGTATTCTATTTTCATCTGCTGAAAGCAGTTGGGGAATTGTTCTTTATTTCTTGTAACTTTGGAAGGAGGGGGACGGGGGGGAGGGGCGGGTGCCTTTTGGGTAATGGGCCATCAACAGACTATACCCCCGGACTATACCCGCTCCCCCCAGAGCCCCAGAAGCCCCATTTGCATGCATGGTCCTATTGTGGGATGCCCCACCCAGTGGGGGGAGTCTACAATTGCTGCCGGGAAAACTGAGCCGGCCGGGGACAGATTTCACTTGCTTCACCCCGATTCCTGGGAGGAAGACGGCACCCCATCTCATCTTCGCCAGACCCCATCTCATCATCGCCGGACCCCATCTCACCATCACCTCACCCCTGGACCCCTCCTCATCACTCCTAGACCCTTCCTCATCACTCCTAGACCCTTTTTGGCTACAGGATCGTCCCTGCTCCAACAGAGCCACGTCTGTCATCCCAGGACTCACTTCTGGACTGCTTCCAACACCCTGACTAACAGGGTGCCAGGTGGCAGCTCTGATTCTGTCAGGGCTTTCCCAAATTGTTGTTGTTTGTTTGCTGGTTTGGTGGGGTAGTTTTGTTTCCTACCACATTTGTATTATTGATATTCCTAGTAAAGAACTGTTATTCCTATTCCCAAATCTTTGCCTGAGAGCCCTTAATTGAAAATTTATAATTTGGCAGGGGTGGGGGGTTTGCATTCTCTATTCTAAGGGAAACCCCAGTTTCCCTGGCAGACACCTGTCTTGTCAAACCAAGACAGGGGCAAAGGTTAATTCCTCTTAGTTTCATATTATACAAGCAAATCTTTATTATCTGGGTCATTTGAGTACTTTTAAGAAGTGGCAAAGTTTTCCCACCAGGAAGAGGAATTTCCCAGATCTACTAGCTTCTTCTACTGATGGCAGGAGAAGTAATACTGATCTTTCCCTCTACCTTTGCCGCCAACATTCAGTCTAATATTTCATGACCCTCTTCCTTCAGGTGTTTCCAGCTCTCCTGTTTAAATGGCCATGTCTAAGGACATCTTTTCATGTAGAGCAGCTGGATCTATGTCCTTCCTGTTGCTCCCAGATTTTCTCCTGCAGCTCTTCTCTGGTCATTCCAATGTTTATCCCTTGACTGGCTTCATGCTTTGAGCTTCAGGGATTTACCCAATCTTTCAGAAGTATAAATAACTCCTCAGTCAGCATCTTAGTTGTATTTTTATTTTTTATATCACCTCTTCTTATGGCTTTATCTAAAATTCTTCCTGTATGGCAATCCCTTGTGGGGATGGCGGACATGTCAGATGTTGCTGGGATGTCACAAGGAGCTGAGGGAAGTGTTTTGATGTTTATTAATTTTATCATGTTCACATTTTTTATGTTGGCCATGAAGAGAAACCTTTCTGCGCCTCCAAGTCTCACCTGTTCCTGCTCCCCCAAAGGACACAAACCTGATGGGTTGTGGTTCCCACTCCAGTGGCTGCACTTGCACCTCCCTCCATACCCAGAGCAGAGCTCCCTTGTCCCAGAAAGGCCCTGGTGGTGGAGGGACGAAGGAAACAGGACAGGCTGTGGGGATCAGGTGCGGGGCAGAGCCAGGGAGAAGAATGACTTTTGCATTTGATGGAGCTGTGCCTTCCCTTGGGTTTGCTGGCTGACAAGAAATGAACATCCCTCGGTGTCTCAGGCAGCTCCTTCTGCAAGGAAAGCAGGCGGGAGTTGCAGCCAAGGAGCTGAAAGCTGCAGGTCCAGCCTGGGGTGGAGGGAGCTCAAATTTGCACAGGTCTGCTCTGAGTCCCAGGGCTTGGATGGGGGAAATGGTGGGGTGGGGGTAGGGACAGAGTCTGATAGATTGTCAGCCATGAAGAGTCTTGATTTTCATGTCTATTCAAACTGCCTGAGGAGGTACTTGGGTTCAGTGTCAATGGGAGATTGAACATATCAATGTATTAATAGGAAAAAAAACCAAACAACAAACTAAACAGGACCTAAAAATATTTCCTCGCTGTCTTTTTAAATAAACTATATTCACTTTGAATGCAGTTCTGAAATCTGTTTAATTGACCACAAAAATTGGAAAACTTAAATCAAATTATTCCCAGAGGCTTGGCTTGTTAAGGTGTTCTGAATGTTAATGAGCCCTGGGCCACTGAATTCCTGAACTGAAGAGCTGAAGGCTGAACCTGACTTTGTAGAAGTCAAATCCAGCAGCAGCCCCCAGGTGTCTGAGGATGTCAGCAGCCCCCACTGAGGCCATCCCTGCCCCCTGGGGCATGAGTGCCTGTCTTATGGGGCGGTCGATTGCCACCATCCAGGGCATCATTGTGCACATGGGGCTCATTGATGCAGATTTCACAGGACAGATTTCTGCATGGTCTCTACACCCAACCTCCCCCTAACTATCCCGAAAGGGACACGGATTGCTCAACTTGTCCCCTTTAAGTCTTCTGTTCGCAGGGCAGTTGACCAATCATGGGGAGACAGCGGCTTTGGATCCACTGGGCCACCTCACGTTCACTGGACTGCTGTCCTGACCAAGGAACGTCCCGAGACGCTGTGTATCCTGTCTATCCCTGGTGCAACACCACCGGAGATCCATCTCTGCGGGCTTCTTGACACCGGCGTGACATCACAATACTCTCCCTTGCTGCTTGGCCCCCGGAGTGGCCCCTGGATCCCGTGGAGACGCCTGTCGTGGGATTGGGAGGAACTACACGATGCTACATGAGCCAGCTGCCTGTGTTGATCACGAACCCAAAGGGACAGACGGCCATGATTTGGCCTCATGTTATTTCGACTATTGCTAACCTCTGGCGGAGGAAGGTTCTGTCCGCGTAGGAGGTGCACATCGGGATGGATTTTTGGTGGGGGCCACTGTGATGAAGGGCGCAGAGTATCCTACGCCTCCTTTACAGTGGCTGGTGGACAAACCCATCTGGGTCCACCAGTGGCCCCTCCCTCAAGACAAATTAGTCGCCCTTCGAAACTTGGTGCAGGAGCAGTTGGACCAGGGTCATCTGGAACCTTCTACCAGTCCTTGGAACACTCCTGTCTTCTGCATCAAGAAAAAATCTGGGAAATGGAGGTTGCTACAAGACCTCCGAAAAGTCAATTCTGTGATGGAAAGCATGGGAACACTGCAGGTGGGCATGCCGTCCCCTACCATGCTTCCCGCAGATTGGCGGGTCCTCATTGTGGATTTGAAGGATTGTTTTTTTACAATTCCTTTGCATCCAGATGACAGACCAAAATTTGCCTTCTTGGTGCCAGCAATTAACAATGCTGAGCCTGCACAGCGATATCAATGGAAGGTGCTGCCCCAAGGCCATTGTTACTTGGATGGATGGATCTGAGTGGCAGGTCCTGGAAGGTCATGAGGATGGGTCAGCCCAGTTGGTTGAATTGAGGGCGGCTGTCATGGCATTTGAGAAATTTTCCCAGGAACCTTTCAGTTAGGTCACGGATTCTGCCTATGTGGCCGACATTGCACAGTGGTTGGGTTATTCAGTTTTGAAGAAGGTCAGTAATCCTGCCCTGTTTCAGTTACTGAAGACCTTGTGGGGTGTGATCCAGGCCCGAGTTCATCCGTACTATGTTCTGCATGTTAGGAGTCACACCAATTTGCCAGGGTTTGTAGCAGAAGGTAACGCGAGGGCTGACAAGTTGGCTAACCCAGCCTGGGCAGCACCTCAGCCTGACACGCTTGCACAGGCCAAGGCATCACATGGGTTTTTCCATCAGAATGCACATACCCTGCAGAAGCAGTTTCACTTGACGCCCACTGAGGCTCGTGGCATTGTCAAGTCGTGTGATGACTGTCACGTGCTTGCTGCTCCTTTGCCAGCAGGGGTAAACCCCAGAGGCCTTAGGGCCTTGGAGCTTTGGCAGACTGATGTCACCCAGATTGCCGAGTTTGGCCAGCTCAAGTATGTGCGTGTCACGGTGAACACATTCTCCTCTGGGATGTGGGCTTCTGCTCACACTGGAGAAAAGGCCTGCAATGTCATTGCCCACTGGAGGCAGGCCTTTGCCGTTCTAGGCGCACCTTCTGCTGTGAAAACCAACAATGGTCCTGCTTACGCCTCGCGGAAGGTGCAGCAGTTTCTGCAGTCGTGGGGTGTGTCACACAAGCTTGGTATCCCTCATTCTCCGACTGGTCAAGCTATTGCAGAACGTGCTCATCGTACTCTGAAGCGGGTTCTTCAAAAACAAAAACAGGGAATGCAGGGTGAAACCCCACATGGTTGGCAAAAGCTTTGTATACCATCAATTACCTTACGGTGCCACAGAACTCAAATAATCCTGTCATTTCGAATCATCACTTCTCATTGCAGAGTTCGGGCGAGACACATCAGCCTCGACCAAAGGTTCAGGTGCAGAATTTAGTCACTGAACAGTGGGAAGGACCCTATGACCTTCTCACTTTGGGGCGTGGGTATGCCAGCGTAGTCACAGATACTGGGGGGTACGCTGGGTACCTTCGAAGTGTGTTCGTCCTGACCTGTGACCGCAGAGACAGAATCCGGCCAACAGGCGAAATGGAAACCGTGACCAAACTGAAAGTCATCAAGTGGATGGATCGTCGGGTGATGACTCCAATGCGGACAACGTGAGTGATCGCTCCGATGATTCCTCCATGACTGGACACTGAACACTGTTCATATTTTTCCCTTTTTAACATTGTTCATTTTTCGTTTTTTTCTTTTCTTTTTTAAATGGAAAAAGGGTGAGATGTTGTCTGGGTTTTTGCTGTTCTCCTCTGTCTCTTTGAGAAGTTTTTCTAACGTTCTGTTTTAGCCTTCTGTGTTTACCTTTTGCAATGGAGCCAGACATGATTTTACGTAAACAACTTTATTGTTATTGTAACGGTATAACCATGTTTATATTCTTCTCATAAGGAGAAGACTGTTGATGGACTGTTGGGTTGCCCAGTGTGGTTGAAAAGGAAGATTTTCTTCCTCCAATCCCTGGACACTGCTGGAATTCTATAAATGTTGAAGTTTGTAAATAAACTGCCTCTTTTCTACCTGGGACGTCTCAGCGTGTGGGTGCCATTTCTTTGTGTCGTGTGTGACACCTCCTGATTATGATTCATCTGTAAGTCAGATTACTGCCTCTAACATCAAGAAGAAAAGAAGGGTGGTGGTAGTGGGTGACGGCCTTCTGAGAGGAACAGAGGGCCCCGTATGTCGACCAGCCCCATTTCCCAATGGAATTGACAGTGACACCATTCCAGGTGTCTATGCAAGGTTTTGGGGGGTCCTGACCCCTGCAGACCCCCCCAGAGATGCCGCCAGGTGCTGCCCACAGCAAGATGCTGACAGGGACTGGGGGCTTCGTGTTGAGCTTCATCTTCCTGCCACTGGGGCTTGGCTTCTACCTGTGCAGGAAGGTGAGGGGGGGTCCTGGGGGTCGTGTCCCCCCTCCCCTGCAGTGTGTGTGCTCCCCCCAGGGCCCCCCAGCCCGGTGTCACCCCCTTTTCTCTTCCAACAGAGCTCCTGAGCCAGCAGCAGCTGCAGCCCCTCCCCGTGGCCTTGGGCCCGGCCAGGAACCCCCACTCTGTCCCCACGCTGATTTTTGGGGGGATCGTGTGTCCCTCCAGCCCCACTGTCACTCTGTCCCCACCCGGCTGCTCCCAGTGTTCCCAATAAAGCTTCCCAGTTAGACCCAGTCCCATTTCTGGGGGACACTGGAGAGGGCTGTGATTGAGGGGGGCAGAGCCAGTCCCAGGACAGATCAGGAATGGGGACCCCTGTGTGTCCCCCGAGTGTCACTCCATTCTGAGGACTCTTTGGGAGGCACCAGAACACCAACATGGCACCCAGTAAACCCCAAAAGGCACCAAGACCCCTCAAAGATGCCAGGGGAATTTGAGGAGGGGGCTCATGGGGGGTGCCCAGGCTGGGACAAGAGCCCAGCGCTGCCCCAGCCCGACCTCCCCTGGCTCCATCCCAGGAATTAGAAAGGAGGAGCAGGACTTCTCCCAATACAATTTGGGGGTGCCAACCCCCTCTCCCACTCTTTAGGGGTCCCAGCACTCCCTTTTCCTCGCTCTTCCAGCCCTTCCCTACTGCCCTGCAATCCACCACTGCTGTCCGCCGTGCTTGGTTTTGGGGGTTCCAGGCCCCTCCTGCTCAGTCTAGGGGTCCCATCCCCCCTTTCACTTAATTCAGGCATCTCCTGGCAGCTTTTTCCTGCAAAGAATCCATGAGTTTGGGGATTTTTGGGGAGCAGTTTTGGAGAGGGACAGCTCTGTCACGCTTTCCCCTCCCTCTTGTGGCCTCTCAGCTGCCTCCAACACCCTGGGGCTGCTGGGATTTCCCTCCTGGGGACAAGGACGTTCATTCCCTTCCAGGACCCCAATGCCCGGCTGGGACTCCAGGTCAGGGGCTCCTTCAGCAGCTGCCCCAGAACCTCCACCAGGGTCTCCCAGTGCTGCTGGAGCCACTCAGCCTGGGGTCCCCAAAGCCCTCAGCAAGCCCCAAGTCCCTCCCAGGAACCCTCAACTCCCTCACACCCAGCATCCCCCACAGCCCCTGCAAGTTCCCCCCATGGCACTGGCCATGGCCATGTCCCACCATGTCCTCACCCATGGCTGTCTCCCTGCCAGGTTTCCATCCCTGTCATTGCCCCCACATGTCCATCTGAGCCTGTGTCCCCCTGTGTCCCCATGAATAGCCACGTCCCCCTTCATGTCCATGTGTCTCCACGTCACTCTCCATGTCTATGTTCTCCCATGTCCTCACCCAGGTCTTAGTTCAATGACCTTATTTTTACCCCAGTGTCGGATTTTTTTAAAGGGATGAAAAGAATTGAAAAGCAAATCAAGGGCAAAAGAAAAGGATTTCTGTGTCCGTGCCAGCTGAGGATCCATGTGCTTGGTTGGGAGGGAAGAACCTTTTTTGAAGGGGTTTCCACCCCACTGTCTCCAAAACCTTGATCTTTGCCCCAGATCATCAACACTGGCTGCGGAAGATGCACTCGGGTAATAGGTTGGAAAAGACCTCCAAGACCATCCAGCATTCCTTGATGCCCCAGAAGATAGGATTGAACACAAAAGATTTTCTGGGGTTGAAAGTCAACAAATCCACTCTCCCCAAGGAATTCCTAAGGTCCATCTCTGTCCCGATGGATGTTCCTGCCCCAGCGTTCATCCAGGTGCCCACGTGGAGCCAGGAAGATGTGGAGCCCCCCCAGCCAGGTGTCTTCCCAACAGGGATCACCAGGGCTCTGCCCAGTGGGAGTCACTGGGGATCATCCAATGCCGATCCTCCCACGGGGGATTGTCTTGGATTATGGAACCAAAAATGTGTATTTCTATTTCATCTGTTGAAAGCAGCTGGGGAGATGTTTTTCTTTATCTCTTGTAACTCTGGGGGGAGGGGGTGGATGCCTTCTGATAATGGACCAACTGTTAAAACCAGGTGGGGCAGTGTTTCTTATCTCTTTCACCACCCATCCTCCATCCAGGGGGACATTTTCTGTTAATGGGCCATTAAGGCTCACCAATCAAACATCCACAAGCCATCATCCACATTCCATCATCCCATTGTGAGATGCTCCACCCAGTGGGGGGAGCCAACCATTTCTAAATAAAAACTGAGACACAGGAACACAAAGTATCTGGCTCCACTGGATTCCCAGAGGAAGACTGGACCCTTCTCACCATCACTGGACACTTTTTTACAAGATCATCTCTGCCCCAACAGAACCACATCTGCCACTCCAGGAAGACTTACTTTTGGACTGCTTCCAACACCCTGACCAACAGGGTGTCAGGTTGTAGCTCTGACTCTGTCAGGGTTTTCTAGGATTGTTGTTTGTTTGTTTGCTTGTTTGGTTGGGTAGTTTTCTTTCTACTACATTTGTATTGTTAATATTCCTAGTAAAGAACTGTTATTCCTATTCCCAAATCTTTGCCTGAAAGCCCTTAATTGCAAAATTAGAATTTGGAGGGGGTGAGGGGTTTGCATTCTCCATCCCAAGGGAAACTCCAGCTTTCCCTGGCAGTTACCTGTCTTTCAAAACCAAGACAGTGATGTTGCTGCTGTAGCAGCAGCCTGAGTTCAGTGGGAACAATTTCAAAGCACTGGGTCCCAGAGCAGTGGGCAGGTGAGAGACTTGCCTCTGCTGCCATGGCCATCCAGCCATGGGGAGAGCAGCTGCTGGGGCTTCCCCATTCTGCCAACAGCAGTCTGCCTCCAACATGCGGACTGTATGGCCATGATTTTGCCAGAATGTGGAAAATGCATCGTGTGAAGGCATTTTTATGTTGTCTAACACCACCTGGGTGGAGTAGTTTGGTAGGCAGGATGCCCTGTGGGCAGGGCCATGGCAGGGATCCTTGCCTGTCACTTGCACTGGCAGTGTTATTTTTCCAGACAGGCTCCTGATACGGCTGCAGGGGAAGGCACCAGCAGCTGTATCAGGCCCAGTGAGCAGCAGCACATGGAGGAGACTCTCATCTGCAAAGAGCCCCTCACCCCTTTGCTCCCCTCACGGCAGCGCCAGATGATTCCACGGCAGGTGAAGCGCTGCAGGAGACTGGAGACTCCTTGAGCCAGGACTTGTTGCAATCTCGTTCCTGCAGCTGTGCCTGGAGGAGGTTGGCCTGCAGCAGTGGTGCCAATGCCCGGGAATGCTGCTCGACTCAGGGAGGCAGAGTGTGTGCAAAAGCTGGCTTCAAAGCGCTGATCAAAATGAGATCCCAGAGCTGCTGGCAAGTGCTGCAGCTCTTCTTCATTCCATGCAAGTGAGAGCCCAGCCTTGGAGCCTGTCAGCAGGAACAGGAATCGCTCTGAGTACAGTTTTGAACTTTCAGGGACAGTCACAATGAGAATTGTTTTGAGGCAGGTGTTGTAATGTAGGGTTTGGGTGTGTCTGCAGGAAAGAATAAAGCCATGCCACAATGAAGGAGAACTTAGCATGGCCAATTGACACCCTACAGGTACACGGATCATATCGGCCCTCTGGATACTGGGGGCATCTAATGCAGAGTGCAAAGCTTCTTGGAATAGAAAGGAGACATGAGACTTGAAGAACTAATTTTGCTGATGCAGAAAGAGGACCAGACCCACTGGTCCCTTGGCTCAAGTTTAGTCCTGCCAAATCAAGCATGATTAGTTTTAAGTGCTCTGTTGGAAAGTATTTCAGACTGACCTGTCCCATGCTATTTCCATTAAACAATTTTGATTTGTCAGGAACTAGCAAGATCAGAAATGTTTTGAGGCAGATCAAGTTTTTTGTTGGGTTTGGGTGCCTCTTTAATAAAGAAAGCAGGGAATAAACCCATGGAACAATGAAGCAGAGGAAAAGTGGAACGTTTGGGTGGTCAATTTGTTCCCTACAGATGTCAGCCAACTGAATTCTGAGGTTGTCTACGGGGGAGTGCAAAGCTTCTTTTACTTCCAACGCCCGGTGCCATTGTTTGTGTCCCACCACTTTGATGTGAAGAGAAATAAACAAAATCCCATGCCAACAAGCTGCAACCCAGAACTGAGTGGGAATTATAGAAAGAAAGGCCTTGAGAAGTAGCTTTGGAAAGCGTCTACTTCCTAAACAGTGTCAGACCCTCAGGCCTGGCCTGGCTGGGCCTAGGGCTGGCTGCCCTTGGGAAGGGAACGGAGTTGGGGTGGGGGTTTTGCAGCCATGGAAACGAGAGAACCACGGGCCAGCGCGTCACAAAGGGGCAGCCCCGCACTGAGGTGGTGAAGGTTGCGGTTGGCACGGACACAGCGGCAGGAGACGCCTCTGGCTCTGCCTCTCTGTGCCGACTGCTGGCGATTGGAGTCACCCAGCCTCGTTCCAAGGCTGGGTACCAAGCTCCCATCGCTGTCTGCTCTGAGAGCATTCCCAAATTCAAACCCAGACACTTCTGCGGGGCAGAAGCACGGGTTCCAACATGGATTTCAATGGAAAAGGAAAGACCGCTGAAGGAAAAGGTGAGGGTAGAAAGGAGCTGAAAGGCCTGAGCCAAATGGGAAAAAATCCATTTCAGGGAATTTCCATTTCAGGGAAAACCCAGTCTCTGGTGGTCAGTGCTGGCTCTGTGTCAGAGAAGGTGGCTGACAGCTACTGATGATCCTGCAAGGATGCCCATGGCATCACAACATTCTATCATTAGTTTACTCTGCTGTCTCCTTCTTGACAGTAGCCAAATCACTCCTAGTGTCAGCCAGGACAGGGACAGGTCAGCCACAGCTGAGCACAAACTGGACACGGTCATGAGAAGCGAGTCCTGTTTCTTTCTTTGCCATCAATGTTGGATCTCGCTACAGATAAATTTCCTGTTCTTCCCCTGCTAGCTGATTATGTCCAACGCTGAGGATGGGATTACTGTGCTCTAGAAACACCAATGAGGCCAGCCTGCTTGCTGAGAGGTCTTTGTGGTTTGCAGAAATGGCAGGCACAGCTCTGTGGGTGTTTACCGGGTATTCACAGGTCAGCCTCAAGAAGGAATCATTTTTCCCATCTTCTCATGGGAGCCTTCCACCTTTCCCTTCAGACCTGCAAACTCAATACTGTTAAGAGAACTTAAATACAGACAAGTTTCATGAAAAATAAATACAAGGAAATTTTCTGAATAATGCAGAAACGCTTGAGTGCCCCACCCATTAGAGGTGTTGATGATAAAGGTGGGAGATCAACCAACACATTTCTTCACTTGTGAGCATGGCTGAGGCTACAGAGAGGTGAGAGGGGAGCTGAGCTGCTCTGTGGCAGGAGAAGGTGTCTTGTGCCAGCCCAGAGAGCCTGTGCAGGTTCCCAGGGAGCAGTTCTGCCCTGCATGTGCCCCCTGCAATGAGCTGTGCTGCTGCCAGTGCCCCGTGTAGCTGTGGGGCTGCTCAGCTCTGGGGCAGGGAGAGGAGCAGGAGGGTGCATGTGCAGCTGAGCCATTTGTGGCAAGCACAGGGCTCTGGGCTCCCTGCTGTCCCAGGGTGGCCCAGAGGCCAGGGTGTTCCTGTGGTACCTCTGTGGATGTGGGTCAGGGTGTCCCTCTGGCCTGCCTTAAGTGACTGCCAGCAGGAGCATGTTTCCCTGGGCAGCTGTTTAGACATTTCCAAGAAATGTGTCCCATGAAATACGGAGCTTCAGATGGTTCAGGTTTGCATTGTGGCCTCTGTTACATTTTGTGTCTCCACCTTGCAGGCCTGACTGGCTACCCTCTTGCCAAGAGGTTTTCCCTGCAAAGTTCTTCTGTGCTCCTTCCCTCCAAGCCGTTGCCCCCCATCCGCCCAAGCCCTCCTTCCACCAAGCGAATCAAGGCATGCAGTGGAGAGCAGGAGAATGGGAAAAAGGGCAGCAGCTATGATGATGACAGCAGGAAAAAACAGGAGCTGAGTTCAGAGGGAAAAGGACGTAAGGTAAGGAGCCCAAGCTATGTCCTGTGTGGTAGATTTTCAGTTTACATGCTGTGGGCAGAGCTTGCAGACCTTTTCCCTGACAGGAGCTGGCCCATTCACTGAAGTTTGAACAGGTCCTGATTTGGCTCTTTAGCTATTCCAGAAATGGTGGGATACTAAGGAAAAGCGTGCATCTGCCCTCGCTGCCTCCACCTCCCTTCTTGGCCATGGCATGGGGGCCCTGTAGCAACTTGGACAGGCAGAGACTTTCCAGAGAGCAGCAGGGCAGGGAGCTCTGGGGAACTGCCAAAATGCCAGTGAGCCTGAGATGATGGATGGGTGGGAGCTGGAGAGCACCGAGCATGAGGAGAGCTCAGCAGCATCTGGGCTCCAAGGCTGCTGGGGAACTGTAGGAGGGAAGGGCAGCAGCAGAAGAAAGGAGAGACTTGAGAAAAGCAGGTTTTGGCATCCTGCAGAAGTGCTTTGTGGGGACTTGGCTGGAGATCAGCACTGTCTCTTAGGTGGTTTAGGGACAGGGAGAGAATAGTGATCTAAACCCATTCCCATGCCAAAGTCCAAAGGCCAGTGGAGGCAGTGGCACCCCAGAACATCTCGATGCCAAACATGTGGATGCCAGCTGGGAATGTAGCCACACTTGCAGAGAAGTGAGCACAAGGAGTGAGGTGCCAAATGTGTGACATGGTCTCTCCCTCACCACTTCCCTGTCCTAGGCCACCTTTCCCCATCCTGGGCCAAGCTGCTCCATCAGTTTGATTTGTCTCTTCCTGCCAGGCCTGAGTTTCAAGCATGGCTAAATGTCTTGAGGCATGAATGGGGGCAAGGCCGGATGTTTGATCTGAGCACCGTGTTTTACTCCTTCCAGGCTTCCTTGCTGGATTCCCGTGGTGGGGATATGAAGAAGGGGTCACTGGGACCGCCTCTGATCCCCCCTATAGGCAAGGCAGAAAGTCCCCGTGTTGGCTGTGCTGCAGGGTCTCTGCAAAGCTCTGCACAGCTGGGTGTCCAAGAGTCCCGGGAGATGAGGTGAGCCAAGGTGTCTGCTGCTCCAGTGTGCTGTTCACCTCTGTCTTGCTGTCCTTTGAGGTTATTTTGCACAGTCAGCTCTCCCATGGATTTAGGCAAACCTCAGTGTATTCACCATTTTGCCCATCTGTGAGGATCCAGCACAACGTCAGCCCCAACACCATTGCCCAAGAGCAGAGGTGGCGGTGGGGAAGAGGAGGCAGGGCTTACAAGCACCTCTAGACAGGTCCTCTGCTGGACTGGGCTGTTGATTCCCTCTGTAATGTTTGTGGTGTCATTTGGGAACTGTACTGCATGGGTCTGCATCCTGCAGATCTTTGAATAGCGTGATCCTTGACTGTCAACTTGTGCAGCCACGAGAATATGTGTGGGCAAATATTGGTGACTTTAGAGGTGTTTGCAAATTCAGGTGCTGCTTCTGTAAACGTCAGGTGTAACTTCTCTGTGCCTGGGCCTCCACTGTGGAATGAGATCCCAGAGAAGCTTTGGGGTGTACATGTACAATGGGATTGCTGTTAAATATTTTGATCTGGGCTTAAGATCAAAGAGGGCAAGGTGCTGGAGAAGAGTCACAGGGATCTTTCCATCACCTGATGGAAAGATGGTGGCTTGGATATGTGTGAGAAAATGTAGCTGTCAAGCTTGCCCAAGTGATAAAAATAGAGAAGGAGTCACAGAAGTGGCATTGCAATTGAAAAGCTTTGGTAGGTCACTTTTAAAGTGCAATCTGCATATCCTTACCTAGCAGCTGAGTTGGAAAAAGCCTTTTCCTTCCTGAACCAGCAAGGAGGTGTAATATCATTCTCAGGAGACAGCAGTGCTCTGACCACATGGAGCACAAGACTGTCACCAGGGTAAGGTTCGAGCAGGCAAAGTCAAGCTTGGGCAGCAGTCCAAAAGGAGCTGCCCTCCATACAGACTTGTGTCTCAGCTCAGCAGCTCTTGCTGCTTCCAAGAGGCTGTAGGAGCAACTTGGCTGCAGAGGGAGAGACAGCAGAACTGGGGAGTGCTGATGCAAGTGGAGGAATGACTGCTGTGTTTCAGCTGGAGCTTGGCCTGCTCTGTCTGACTGCAGCAACCAAAAGCTTGAGGGCAATTGATCAGCTTTGCATCTTCTTGGGTTTTTGTGTTGCATTTCCTTTTTTATAGGAGAGATCACGCTAAGAAGGTTTGCATCCTTTCATGGTACGCACATTCTCTCCTTTCCCTTTCTACCTCCTCACATGTTCTTTTGTCTTCCATTTTCTCAAGGCCAAGATCCAGCAGCAGAAGCAGAGAGAAGGACTCTGACCATGCAGGTAGGTACAGGGCATGTCTGTCCTAAAATGACCATTGGAATCGTGACTCAGGGGTGACATTTTGAACACTTGGTTTAAAAACCATTCTTTTAAAAATTCTTCCTTCATTCTTTAAATTTGTTTCAATTCCTTGACGGGCTCAGTGGACTCTCGCCAAGCCCAGTCACTGGGAGTGTGGGTGGTGGTGGTGCAGGGAAAAATTCCTCCAGCGTGAAGTGTTGGTTGGTAGGAGCTGGAGTGGCACCTTGGGGCCCTGGAAATTCAGTGCAGGAAAAGGAAAAAACTCACCTCCATCCTGCACATGCCTTGTATTCCCTGCAGCCTTTCTAGTGTCACATCTTGTAGAGAAGAAGAAGCACTGGGCATGAAATGAGAATTGTTCCACTCCTTCATTGCCCTGAGGAGAAAGTCTTTCCTGGGGCAGTTGCTGAGTGACTTGGAGATGTGAAGGAGATTCATGCA